>JAVSBV010125329.1:0-18437 GCA_033117975.1 Parotocinclus spilosoma
TTGGTTTGATGTTCCGAAACACTTAAGTGTGACAAACATGCAAAAAAACAGGAAATGAGAAAGGGGGCAAACACTTTCACACCACTGTATATCCTTGACGTTTTGTCAGCACAGAGGCTCTAGGCTCTAGAGACCTTATCAGACAGAAACGGACATGTTTTTGCTAGGCCACTGGGAAATCTGTGATCACTATAATAAGAGTCTCCCAGGGCATTTTTTTTTACATCTATGTCTTTTAACAGAAGACACAAGTAAGAAGTGTGAGGTCCCCTGTGACAACTGTGATCATCATCTTCTTTCGGTGAGAACCATTGCCTGTTGAATGCCTTAATAATGTAATGACCAATTTTCCAAATTGGGTAGGAGGCATGAAAATAACATTGTTACATAATGAAGTGGTAGCTATTAGTTGATCTAGGACAAGCTGATGTGCCCTTTTCTATCCTTTTACTGATCTATTTGCTGTCTATTCAGAGGAAATCACACACAGCACACAATGGCATTAGGTTAAACTGTAAAAAATGCTCAGTTTCTGAGGGGAACCTGTTAAACGGCTGTATGGTCTTGACCACCGTGCTGCAGCTCACTTTCAGGGGGTTGGCAGTCTTCTTTTAACTTAGGTCATCTTCACGTAAAGCAGCAATGCTTTTTTTTCAGATCCTATGAGAGTTCTTTGCCATAAGGTGTCATGTTGAACAGTGACCAGTATGAGACCTTGTAATACTAATGAGTCACAGGATACCGGTGAGGGAAAATGGCTAATTGGGCACAATTTGACCATTTTTACTTGGGGATGTACTCACTTTGTTGGAGTTTAGACATCAATGGCTGTGAGTTATTTTGAGTTCACAGCAAATTTACACTGTTATACAAGCTGCAGCCTGACTACTTTATAGTGTCAAAGTGTCATATCTTTAGTGTTGTCCCATGATATGATATCATAAAATATACTGCTCACAAAAGTAGTGAATACTTTGAAATGAAATAACCCACAATTAAAAATATCCAATAATTTTTGTGAGGGGTGTACTCACTTTTGTGAGATACTGCATATCTCCATCTGAATCGTGGGATTTAAGTTACAACTATTCCAGGAAAAACATTTTTTTTACACTAGATGTTATTAGATAAGAACTAAAAAGCATTTGTGTATGTTAGTCCTGCAAGTGTAATCTGCAAAGTTCTCAAAGCTTCAACCAAACTACTATGAACATGAGGTTATTTGTGCAACAAAACGGCATATGATATTTTAGTAGTACATGCCTGTACTACAGAGCAGAAGAAGAATGCCACAGTAAAGTCTTCAACAGCAGACAACAGCCACAGATCAGAAATAGCGCAATCATGATTACGTCACCCTTCTAATCTAATTATACTCTTCTAATATGTTGCCCAACCTGATATTTCATACTGCATAATGTTAACTCATAAACAGATTCCAATGTCACATTCTGTAATTGTTAACATGATCTGCTGTGGTAAATGTAACTACTTAGGAGTTTCATAACTATAATTATTTTACCACAGCTTTTGTTTTTGTCTTTGTTAACTATATCAATGTCCTTGTCCATGTCTTCCACGTGTATTTCTTTAGTACACAATACTGCTGCTTTGATAGTGTACTTGTACAAACTAAGCAGGGCCACACTGTTTTACTGGTTTGTTGTCACTGATGCATGCCACAGTGTAAAGCAGGAGCCTTTGGCAAGTTCAGGGCTTTAGAGAGGTAAATGAATTAGCGTCATATTCGCAGTCAGCAGTGTGACCTTGTCATTCCTGACTCAGTGAGAGCATACATCAAATCATATTCAGAATTAATGGAATGTTTTATTTGTATATACTGTACATAAATTACAGACTCTCTCTCCTTCTCTGTATTTTTTGTGTATATACACAAAAATTAAAATATCCCCTAATTTTTCTGAATTTATATACACATATATGTATGCATATATATATGTGTGTGTGTGTGTGTGTGTGTATATTTATAAACAAAGCGAAGATCTCTTGTTTTTCTGTTTTTCAACAAATAGGTAAGAAATCTATTGAAAGGTTTAAAAACAATATTTCTGAAAGAAAGACTGAATTTGCATTATTCTTCCTCAAGGGCACAAGTTTACGATGAACAGCCATGATCTTCAATCCAATCAACCCATCATTCAACCACATGGGGAAGGGATTACACATTGGCAAACCTTTGTCAAGCATTAAATACATTTTAGTTCCATTGGGTTTAGTTCCATTGAGTTCCATTCACAAATACCACTTACAACTTTACTGTGCAAAATGAAGCCTTATGCTTATCATGCCCAGAAGAGGCATCTAGGATGAACCATCAAACAGTGGAAACGTATTGTTGTCAGTTGAATCAATATTCCATGGCTTTTTTCTTTTTGCTGCAGTGGGTTCTGGACCTAAAAGACCAAAAAATCCATCCATCCCATTATCAGCAACAAGTCCCTCAGCCAGTGTCTTTTATAATATGGAGCCACGCCCGTTCGCTTAGCAAAGGTCATTTTTAGTACTGTGATGGCAGCATTAATGCAGAAAAGCACATTGAGATTTTAGAGAAACATTGTCAAAGGAACATCCACGCATTTTTCAACAAGACACTGAAAAACCATCTCTGCACACAAAGGCATGGCTGCAGAAGAAGACAGTACTGGACTGGCCTGCCTGCATTCCTGATCTGTCCTCAAAAGAGAATGTGAAGAATTTTGAAATGAAAAATGTGACAATGAAGACCTCCTACTGTTGCACATCTTACAACGAGCAGAAAGAATGGAACAAAATAACCCAGGAAACAATGAGTTGCTTGGTATCCTGTGTGCCAAAACATTACAAGTGTGGAAAATGCCTTACTGTCTCAACTTTTTTTTTATTTGTTTCAGGCCTGAAATGCAAGAATGGATGTTCATTATTAAATAAAATTTAGCTGACTAGACAAAACATGAAATATCTCAGGTCTGCAATGACATAAAAGTGACAATAAAATACATAGAGGAAGCCCATGTGGGCATGAATAGAACGTGCAAATTGCATGCAAACATGCAAATGGAACACCCCCAGACTGGGTGCCAATGATCGTAGGGCACATGCACTCACACACTAATACACACACATTTGGGGCACTTTAGAAACACATGTTAACACACATTTGGAATGTGGATGGAAACTGAAGTGCCTGGAGTAAACCCAATCTGATATATGGAGGACATGCCAACTCCAAACAGACAGTCTGAGGTCAGGATCGGATCTGGAGGAGCTCTGGTGTTTTGGCTGAAATTAGTTGAACTACTCAACTGTTACAAGTTTAAATAAGTGCTCCTGTTGTTTGCTTGATACTCGACACAGAGACAAATTCTTCCTTTCTGTCATTATTTTATAGCTCTCATCTGTGTTTTGTACGGCTTTGGACGGTGACAAAGAACCAGTATGAACAACTCATGATACACAGTATGTTCTGTTTCTTTGTGGATATAAATATGAATGTATGAATACATTTATGTATAAAAGAATTAAACAGCAGGTCATAACAGATTCAGATTAAAGTTATGATGATAAGTGTTTTAGGCGCTGGTAGGCTTTTTACAAGTGCCCGGTGGTTGAATTTGATTTTGTTTCAAAATGCCGTAGTAAGATTCTTGAAGTCAACTATAATCTCTGCATTAGATTTCTTTATATCATGAGTGCATGATAAATCATCCAGTAGCCTTGTGGATCCACAGATAAGTAACATTTAAGAAACCTAATGGGTTGCTGCAAATTAATACAAAGACAGATCACTCAGAAATTGCTTCTATTTTCATGGAACTTGTTCACTACTGTGATTGAAATACCAATTAAGGTAATATGTTTGGAAAAAAATGTTTATCACACTAGTACAATTCTAGAGACTTGTACAATGTATTACAAGGTTGGGTTTCCATTGTACTGGGAAAGACTCATTGCTTTACTTTCTGTAAATTCTGTAAATAATTTAACTAGATACACTATAATAGTTCAATTGTGCATTATAATATATAATATAATAGTGATGTAAAGAAAAGAAGTTGAAAGCAACAGGAATACGGCAAACAAATATAACCACATTTATTTAGAAAGTATAAAATTTCACACTGTAAAGGCCACTTTGCAAGAGCAGATTAACAACCTTATTTTTTTTTACAAACTCTAAATGTCTCCCTCTCTTATCCATGTTTTTAAGCAATCGCAAATAACGTTGCCCCACTCAACCACAGGGAGTAGTTTGCAAATAATGTGATAACAGGAAATGGCAGGAATATTAAAGGTTCCTGTCTGATTTGTTTTACTACATCCTTTAGAGGTTGCAGGTAT
Source organism: Parotocinclus spilosoma (assembly GCA_033117975.1). Taxonomy (NCBI): domain Eukaryota; kingdom Metazoa; phylum Chordata; class Actinopteri; order Siluriformes; family Loricariidae; genus Parotocinclus; species Parotocinclus spilosoma. The sequence continues at coordinate 4,339 of JAVSBV010125329.1, forward strand.
TTTAGATGGATTTTGCAGACTTCAAACCAGTGTACAGGCACAGCTCGACATCAAATGAACAGGCACTGGCTGCTCTTAAACTGGGAGATATGAAGGAAAATATAACTTTCAGTTCACATTCTACATAATGGCACCAGTCAGGTCTGCAGAGCTTCTCCTCACAGAGAGAAACCTGAATAAATGACCCTGGCACAACAGGCAAATTTGGCTCACCATGATCTTAGCAGGGCTCTCTCGAAGATTTTACATTAGTCAACATTGGTTCTTGCTCATTCTATACAATACCATTGACATGGTGTCAGAGGTAGAACCGTTGTACCAAAATCTTAGCTACGAGTTTATATCTATGAAGTAACAGTCACATCAACCGACTCCAGTGGAGTGGATTTAAAGAAAAAAGAAAAAGACACGCTAAACTTCACCCACATATTTGAACTACAAATACAATGGAAATCACTGACACATTGGAATATTTGAAGTGTTCCCCATAACTGCGTTCTTCCCTCTTTTTCCATTCCATTTTTAAATAATTCCTTTAATTATTCACAGATACCAATGTGCTGCGTCAGTACTTTCAGCTTTCTCGGTCACCTGCCTCTTCAAGGTTATCTGATAGATGCACTGCAATGGTAACACACCCAAATTCAATGAGGATGTACTGTCACACTAGTGACAGGCTGATGTATTTCTGAAGCCTGTCTAGGTGCTAGGCTAGACCATAGCGCTGCCCTTTGACTCTCCTGGCTTCTATAGAGCAGGGATTTGTGCCGGCATGCGTTGGGGTGCACCTGAGTGAGCGAACTGTAGTGTTTGCTGGCCAGCATCTGATGACTCAAGAGTGCAGGCTGTGTGGACTAGAAAGTACATTTCACATTCCTGTGGATGTTTTATGGCTGATTATGCTCTCTGTTGATTTTAGCAGTCTCTCCAGGCATGGGGCACTGATCTTGCCTGGGGGTAGCTGACTGGGCAGAGAATCTTTAGGTTCTGGGGTGTCTATGGTGGAGGACACAGAGTTGTCCTGTGTCACGTCCTCATCCCTGCGGCCAGTCAAAAAGTTCCGGACTGTGCGCTGGGTCTGCTCAGCAGTGGGTGAGCAGATGGGAGACGTGTGCAGCCATTTCAGGTTGGTGGCAGAGTAGGGCTCGGGTGGAGTGAGGTCACTGACCCGCATGGCCTTAGCAGCAGCGGTGGTGCCAGGGATAAACACGCTGGCAGACATGTGCACTGGTGCTGAGGACAACTGTACAGTAAAAAAAGAAGGGAAAAGAGGGACATTATTTTAATTATCTGTTTAAAAAAACATGTTGGATTAATTTGAGTGGTGTCTTGTATGTATGCGTTAATCTGTGTCTACTGGTACTTCATCTTATACAGGTAGTCCCTCACTTATGATCATGTATATTCTTATAGTTTCTTATAAATATTATTAAACAGTTTTAGAATAATTTGTAACCAAATTGTTTAATAGTTAAAATGCTAGATTATTTATAATTAAAACCTATTAAATTATTAATTAATATCCATTACTCCTACTGGGCAGGCATAATATGGTGAAAAACAGCATTTATTTGTTATCTGAACTATTCTGATGGACTGACTCCTTGTCAAGGGTTGGTTCTTTCTTCCTGCTGCCATGACCCCAACAAATAAGTGAAGAAATGAAAGCATATTATTTGAATTAAATAATAATAGTGCTGTGAAAAAAGCTGTTAAAACGTCAGTAGTTCTCAAGTAGTAATCTAGTCTAGGTGACTGAGTGAGCAGTCTCTGTCTCAACCTCATTTGGACTTTGTATTTTCTTGGTCTCGGGCATAAGGTGTACTCGGAAATTGATGTCGAGGCCACCCAAATCTGTCCGAGGTAATGTTAATTATAAACTGATTATAAAATAATCTTTCTATCTGTATTGAAAAAATATAAATAAATCAGTCCTTTCTCTGCGTGCCTAAATAAAATATGCACTATGATCAGGCTTACAGGGAAAAACAAGTTATGTCTTCTTGTTCAGTATCCAATCTTTAGAATTTTATTTTGAATAGTCCGACATTAGACTTAGTGTGCATTTTTGCCTGTGCACTTTACCATGTCTACAAAATCTGGAATTGTTATTATTATTATTATTATTATTATTATTATTATTATTATTATGTTTTTAAATTTAATAATAAAATTGGAGAAAATTATATATTAAGTTGACTTTGTTAAGACAACAATCCTCCGCCATGAATCCTTATGTAGACAGAAGAAGGGAAAGTAAATCAACGCCAACATTTGCTTCCAAAGTTTCAAAAGTACATTTCTGCATTTCTTTAATTTGTCTAAGACCATAATATACTGCTCACAAAAATAAGAGGACATTTAAAAATATATCTCCGAATGAAATAATCCCTAATTCTTTATGCCATGTACAATAATAATTAATAGTAAATCTATAATAATATATCCTATACATCATTACTATTAAATTGTATCAAATCTATGACGATATAATATTATTATTATAATTATATTGCACTATATGAATGTAAAGTTTTTTATTTTTAATTTAAAGGTTTTTTTCCCCATTTACTTATTCCTAATGTTTCTTATTCTTAGTTTGGACTTGGTCTCAGCCACTCCTGGCCTAGACTTGGATGCAAAGTGTTCTGGGCATGATCGTACTCAGACTTGGCTCTAGCAATCTTGACTAAACACCAGTTGCCAGTTTTGGTATTTCAAGACCTGTCAGATGTGGCAAAATGCTATGGGATATCTTATTCAAATATCAGTTACATTTACAAAATCAAAAGCAAAAACATGTTTGAATGTTCAGATATTAAAAAGACTTAACTCCACCCTGTAAGATTTCTGCCATGTTTAACAATGTGCAAATAACAAGAGCAAATACATTACCTTAGATTTTTTCAGCAGTGATGTCTCTTCTGTAAACTCCACAGCAGTGTTTTGCTTGTTGGGTTTTATGTGAGGGAACCAGGTCTTCAACATTTCCTCCATTTTCAATATGATGTTGATATAGCGCCCGCTGCATGACAGAGAAAGTGACATTTAACAGAAACAACCCACGTGTGACAAGAACAAAAAATGTCTAGCTAGCATGAGTCCGGTTATGGATGGTATGTAGTACAGAGACGCTGTCTGATGGGAGTCATTGTAAATATACAGTTTGCTTGATGAACTCCTTTGGCAGAAGTTGATGCAAAAGATCATCTCACCACATACAGCTCACCCCTTTCTCTTGTAGAACATTTTCTAGGCTGATTCACACGTTTATGCCTGCATGTGGTACAGACCAAAATCGGTTTTCTCACCTCTAAAAATAGGCATCTAAGCCTGCAGTGGTGCATTGGAAACTTGCAACCACTATCGGACAAAGAGAAACATTTGCTCTGTGGAAGTGATGCAGATTTACATATCTCCCACACACAAGCCTAAGCCACTGTCTTGTAACAGCTGACAGTTGAAGGAGATTAGTGTAAATTATATAGGCAGCGTCTACCTGCTGTGTCCCCATTCTAGGCATGTTAATTATTCATGATACACTACACAGAAAGACTTCTGCCAGAAAAGCCAAGTGTGTCTCATTACAACCAACTGCATATAATGGTTTTACTCTGCTACCCCATGCTGTGTGTGTCTGAAGGGAGGTGGTCAATCCTCCCATTGTGCAATTATGGCTTTGGAAGCACCTGCTTGGTCAACTGGAGACAATCCTCGCTGATGTCCAGCCACAATATAATTACTAGGTATTAATTAATTGCAATGGAGGAAGTCTGAACATTTTATAGTAATTTAACCTGTAGCTGAATAACTGGGATTTCCGCAGTACTAATACCAGAATGGATAATTATTTGCCCATTATGCACTCTGATGCACCTGATCTGGGTGGTGAGCTATATAAAGAGACAAAACACTTTAATCCTCACTAAAGTGACATCACAGACCCGTACACGGTTTGCCTGCAGACAGGTCATCAATAAGGCTACGAGGTTACTCTCAGAACAGACCCCCTGGGCGTTGTAAACTCCACTTAAGCTCCATAGTGACTGGTCTTACCACAATTTACTGTGGTAATGTGCTGTTTGTGACACAACCAACAGAGCTTGCTTACAAAGATCCCCAAGTTTTTACCATTACTGGAGATGCAACTGAACAGTATTTTGGTGAACCACTTGTGACATGAGTGACATTTAGTTTACAGGCAGTTATTTTCCTTTTTTTTTCGTATAACTCAAAATTCATTCAGTAATGGCAAGTCATCCTGGCCGAGATGCAACAGATCGGGCCCAAACAATGATAGTACCACCACCATGTTTTATAGCAGATATGTGGTTCTTATGCTGGAGCGCAGTGCTTCATCTACAACATAACGCTGCTTATTTAAACCAAAATAGAATACTTTGATCACATCTTCCCACAAACGTTTTTATTAGGGTTTTGGTTTATCCATGGGTAGCAATTTTTTCGGAGAGCAATGGTCTTTTCCCTGCACCCCATTATTGATTAGTATTCTTCTCAAGGTGAACTCATGAACAGTAACATAAGTGAATGTCTTTAGTTGCTTAGAAGTTTCCCTGGGACCGTTTATGAACTAACAGATTATTACACTTCTTGCTTTTGAAGTGATCTCTGTTGGTCGACCGAACAGCAACAGCAAAGTTTTTGTATTTTTTCCATTTGTAGACAATATGCCTAATGGTGGATTGATGGAGTTTAGTCTCTGTAGAGGTGGTTTTGTAACCTTCCAGTTTGATAATTGCTTCTAGACTACTATGGCATCTTTATGTTAACAAAACAGCTGACACATGTTGTAAAGTTCTACACCTGTGGACAAAAAATAATAAATAAATAATATGCTTAGATAGAAATATCTGCCTCCAATCTAACTGAATGCCTAGTTTTTCAGCAATGTAGACATGAAAATCATTACAGGTGTGATCTGATTAGATACTGGGTCTTAAAAGATACTGGGCATAAAATTTCATACCCCACCCCCTATACATCAGAAGCTACTTTTGAGAAGCGTTCCTCTTGGTAAGAGGTCATTGACTGCTAGACATGGCTCTACGACATACTCAAAGATATTCGCCGTTTGAGAGGGGCGCGTTATTGGACTAAGAAAAGCAGAACGGTTGTTTCAATGAAATGCCCTCCATCCAAGTCGTTCTGACCTAGCTGTTAGGAGATGTCTGTAAGAGCACGACCAACTACCACAGTTTCATTTTTCATTATCCAGATACAGGTGGCATCTTTATTACACACGCTTCACTCTGTCTAAATCATTCCCAGGCGCTTAGTGGAGGAAAATGTGTTGTCACAATACCCAGTATTTTCCTGTCATTAACATCCATCCATAATCGACTTAATTTTCAGTGAGCAAGAAAACTTGACTTTTAATGATCAGTAGCGTATTGTCTTTAGCATATACATTGTTCTGAACACACTATACCATGTTACCATCGCCCAAAAACATGATACATATCAAACCATGAACCCACTAAAAACGCATACTTAGAATTAACAGTTTTAAGTTAGACGTTACAGTTTCAATTTGGAGGCTTCTAAATATGTGTATCGGTTCCTGCTCTCCAACTGCCCCAGTAGGCAATCCCAGGTTCCTTCTGTTTTGATTGTGTTATCGTACTCTAGGTCAAGTCAATGCTTTTATATACATATTTCATATAGCATAAAATAAAGATCCACTCATAAGCAATGAGTAGTAAAGGAACTAGCAAAGGTTAAAACGAGTACAAACAATGTATTCAGTCCTGACATTACATTAAAATCATTAAAACTTCCTTATAATATTTGTAGCTCCCCCATGTGATCCCCAAAGATCTGCCTTACTGAGACATGGTCGCCAGAAGAACAGTCAACGTGTCCTGCATCAGATCACAAATTATTGTGTATTTACAATTTAATGTGAAGAAACCAGGGCTGTTTATTACCTTAATTATGAAGAAAGGATAATTTCATTGTTACTATTGCTAATTTTGCAAATCATAAATAATTTACAGACGCTAAAAAGATGCGTTGTACTCTACAAATATTTCTTAAATATGACAGACCCTAGACATACGACACTTATTTTAAAAAAGCCACAAAAAGTCTATAAGAAACTAAGGTGATAATGTTACCTAAGCTTTGGCTGAACAGGATTAACGTGATGCAACATGGTGCTTTTATTACTGTTATCATACATTTTTGTGCCTGACTTAGAGGGTTGACCAAAATGACAAAGTGTGTTCGTTGTAGGAGCCACCGTGAGCTACCAGTCTTTAATATGCCATTGCACAGATTCTACAGATCTCTATAACTGTAATTTAGAGACAGAACACCATACTTTGAAAAAGACAGTCCCTCGGTTTGTGTTTGATGATGATGAACAGCACTGTTTGACTGGGTCTAAATCTAGTGATTGCGAAAACCATAATTATACATGTTATATAATTTCCATACTTAAAGCATTTAGTGGCCATGGCCACTTGTGCCATGCAAATGTGATCACTGGCATCTTTGAAGAGCCCCTCTCATCAGGCTAAAAATGTGATCGCTCATAGGAACATGTGGACAGAATAATTTTCAGCTAACTGCCACCAACTGCATGGCAGAACTTGCAAACACCCGACTGTGTACTCATTCAATGACAGATGGGTGAAACCCAAAAGCTGTTTGTGGGTGAAAAGAAGAGGAAAAAAGTTCTTACCCCATGCATGGATTCTGCAAGACCCCCATTATTCTCTGAATCCGATCCAAGGCCACGCTCTCCTGGAAGGTACTGAGCCCTGTAAAAGGAAACAAACAGAGATTTTGAAAACTACCCAGCTCAACAGCTTTATCCCTGGGTGGTAGGCCTGTGTCTGTGGAGCAGATGGGTTCCTGTGAAATATGTAGGAGGGCAGACTTGCTGTCTCTGTGGCCAGGAAGTCTGGGGTCACACAGTTCTCCAGCTTTGCCAGATATCACACTCCAACTTCCTGTGAGCATGCCTGACACTAAGCCTGCCTGCATGCCCATCAAGCCGTGCAGAACTAAAACATGGCAAGTTAAATGTAACATTCAGCACCTACTAGGATTAACCATGTGGCATTGTGTGTTAAAAGTGACGTCTGTCTCGAGTGTATATAGCCACTCCTCTAAGCAGGGATTTGGTAAAGTAAAGGAAGGCTCTATGCTTCCACCTGTGGGCATTATACACCTTTAAATGTATGCCTTTATCGAGTCTTTAAAACTTTAAATAGTACTGCAAAGACAATTTATATAAACAAGTGATTTGTTTATGGTCAACATGCTCCAGTTAAACATGCAGCACAATATACAGTAAGCACAAAATGATACAGTAAACACAAAAGGAAATAGATCTGCTAACATTGTGGTTTGGCATCACACAACAACAACAACAACAATTTAGAGACACCAATTAGCCTAATACACTTGTCTTTGGACTGGGAGAAGAAACCAGAGTATCTGAAGCAAATCCATGCTCACACAGAGAGAACATGCAGACTCCACTCAGCGCCTACCAAGCCACCGCAATAGTGGTCGCAACTTTAATAGTAAATCCTAAATAGGAAGAAGTGGCTTGTATAGAGCAGGTTTCCTCAGTGCTGCATAACGTTTTGTTTTCTCTACTGTTGACAAACCTGATCCAGTTAATCCAGGATTTAGCAAACCCCTTTATTAGTTAGATCAGATATGTTGAGAACAATGAGAACTCCCAACTGTGCAGATCCATAGGGTACCACTGTAAGATTATGTAGAGAAAGAGCTTACTCACGTTCTCTGTATCTGCCAGAACGAAGGCCATTCAGGATAGAGGAGAGGGGGTGAATGTAGCACTGCAACTCCACACACTGTAAAATAAAACGCACCATTCAACATCTGAAAATCTCCTTTTCGTAAAATTCCTAAATTACCATTAGGTTTTGGTTACTAATATCAGAGAATTTTATACATTACACAGAGAAGGCCTTATATTTTAGGCAATGTACAGAACATAAATAAAGCCTTAAAATAACTGGGCTTGCAAATACAAAAAAAAACCCCATAGGATAATGAATGCAACTATGCCATTAACTATGGTATTGTGTGCCTGTACTGTTTTATGAAGACATACAGTGCTGTATTTTAGGGAATTTGCACATAGAGTAAGGCCAGTTACCAGGAAATACCACAGGAATGTATATACTATAAACCCACTTAGAAAATACGAGAACTGCTCACACGCCTTATATAACCCCTTCATCTTTCATCCACTATGAAAGAGAGACATTTCTTGTAGTTCCACATTGTGTAGTTTAGCTTTCTGCTTGAATGAAACCAGATCATGTAGGCAATAAGGGATCTTTTGTGAACAATTGACAGTTCTCTAGCTCATGCCCAGCGCTGTTACTTTCCTTTTATACGATTGCATGACTTACAAATTTTCAACTTTATGATAGGATTTCGATAATACAAAAATATATATTAGCACAAAACGTATTCTCACTAAGTTTGATTTTTCTCTGGGCAAGCAACATAGTTTGATATTCTGTTACACTCTTCTGTGCTGAATGAGGAAATCAGCTGTATATAATGTAGGCAGTCACATAGCATACCATGGCTTTCCATACATTATTCAGTAAGGTATTCAATACTTTATTAAAAATAGGCTTTAGTTGAATGAATTGCCAAACTGAAGTTAAGTGTTTTAAGCATGTTTAAGGTATGACATGCTATGAGATAGGGTTAGGGTTAGGGTCCGAGATATATATATATATATATACATATATACAAATTAAAAGAAATTGGGGACATACAAAATTGTGGACTTCCTGTAACTTACCTTACAAGCAAACAACTTGTCAATCTCTGTTGGACTGGCTGTGAGCTGATTTTCTTTTTGTTTAGACACAATACAGCTCCATGCTCTTTTCTGTGCCTGTCTGAGTTTGTCTTTAGGACTTTCCGAAGTACAGCTGTAAACAGGCTGATTCTCTTCTCCAGAAGAAGAAAGCTCACTTTCTCTGCTACAGAATGAACTGGTTGAGCTGGTTGGAGAGCTGCTCCTGGAGCTGCTGTCCTCTTTCTCTTTCTTCATCAACATGTCGATTTTCTTCCTGCAGGTTTCTGAAATACAGTTGTTCTGAGCTGCAGGAGTGCTGTTGAGCATCGCCCGTGCTCGATCACACTCAGACTCCAGCTCACACTGGTTGTCCTCATAATCACCAGCCAACCAGTCGATGGAACAGTCAGAATCTGATGCTGACATCCTTGGCCGCTTCATCACTGACCTGTTGGAAAAACAGTGATCAATTGTAAATAATCTATTTGGTTTATTTATTTGTTTATTTAATGTTGCAACAGTGGCTATTGCATGACAGGAGCATGGTTACATCGGTAGTAAATCAGACAAATTAATTCTGGGCCTATTTAGAGAAGCCAGTTAACGTGTCTTTGGAATGTGAAAGGAAACTGGAGTACACCAAATTTACACCAAATGCTGCATATGCAAAGCCACCAGCATTGTGGGTGATGCCACTGTTCACAGTTCTGCTGGATAGAGACTGGAACATCCGGGCCCTCACAACCAGACTGTGTAACAGTTTCTTTTCACAAGCCATCAGACTCCTCAATAACCAGAGACAAGACCAATACACCACAACTCACAAAGCTCAGAACAAGAAACTGTGTTACATAGTCCATGCATACAAATTAATCTTTTTTGCACATTTGTCATTCTGCTGCTACGAATGTCCAATACTTCTCACTTTCAATATCAAGGTCATTCTCCACTTTATTGCTTACACAGCCACCTCAATGTAGAACTGAGTACGAGTCATTTTTACATTGCCTGAAATGTTTGTTTTTGTCCTGCACCGTTCAGGTTTGTTACACTGTTTGTACTGTCTGCACTATTAGACAGTGTTTTGCTCATATTAGTATTGTGCTGCCATATGTAGTTTTATGGCCATATATAGCACCTGTAGGTCCTAGAGGGATACGGTTTCGTTTCACGGTGCACTGTGTATATGATTAAAATGGTTTAAATAAAACCAGACTTTGACTTTTGACTTGAGAACATGTAAATTCCACACAGGCAGAGTCAAATGTTGGAATCAAAATGGGGATTTTGGGAGCCATAACAATGTTTAGGTAGGTGTTATGTGTCAAAATAATGTCTGCAAGCATGCCTTTACTCAGGCTTTCCCAGCAGAATAATAGCCAGAGCATCAGCTTGTCTTATTCCACAGTGCACTTTCCCAGGTACACAGGTATGGGCAGTCTAAGTGATGGAAATAAAATGTGACTCAAAATCAGCTGATTTTTTTTTCAGTTGCACCAAGGTCCAGTTTTAATAATGGTGTTGAATGTGGCAGAAGTGTTCCGACAAAGACAAGGGACAAATCAATAAAGCCACACTGGGTCAGTGCATTCATAATAACAACAAGGCTTGTGGAGTGCTCCCAATCACTGGAGTGGAGTGTTGCACCTAACAAGTACACCCTCACAAGGGACAAATAATGAACTACCATCAAGGTGTTACATCAAATGCTCATTGATAGCAATTATTTCTATCCCATCTGGCCTATATGGACAGAAGGTGTGTTACAAGTCAAACAGAAAATGTTTAATGCTGGTTATGGAAGTAATGTGACACTACATACAGTGCAGCATCCCCTTCGGAGTATGGGAGAGCCTAATCGTAAATGGTCAAAGAACTCACCATTTGACCCTGTCCACCATTAGAAGTGCCGACAGTGGGCAAGTGGTGTTAGAACTGGATCTTAGAGCATTGAATGAAGGCTTTCTGGTGGGTGTAGGCAGTAAGGTACATGTCCCTGGGGAAGTAATGGTTTCAAGATTAACTGTGGAGAGGCCTTTGATTGAGTAAGTGTAAGGTGCTGTTTGGGAACTATGGGTCGGAGCATTTATGAGGACAATATCTGATGTGTAATATATGCCCAAATAATTGTTGCAGACCAGGTGGTTGTAATGCTTTGGCTGATTGGTATATGTGTGTAATCATATCAAATCAAATACTGTACAGAGTGACTGTCTCAGTACAACATCAGGATGTATATGTTATTCTAAATGGAATTGTGTTCCTTCCTACATCCTCCCTGCTATGAGAAGGTAACCTAAACTGTACTGTGCTTTTAAATTTGAAATGCAAAATTTGTCACATGGAAACCTTTGGGTATTATTTCAGAAAATGCATATAAAACTCAGAAACTATTTTATATGCATGTATTTTATCCATGTCATGTGGCTAACCAAACAGCCTGAAAACCACAGCCTGAATTGTTCATTCTGTACGACTGGATTGCTACAGCAATGACCGGTACCGTGGGACATGAACAATAAGCCCTCGATAACAGCCATTTTAACAGCCGTGCTTATCTCCATAAGAAGAATAGGGATAATCAGGATCTACTTAGGAATTAAGTGTTAAAAGCACAGACTGTGAATGAGCTCAAAAGCAACAATGCTTGGAATTTGTTTCTGTGGCATGTCTGAAAACAAATCAAATTTCTGTGGGTCAGTGGGAAGCATTTTATTCAGAGCTGCAGCACTATGAGCATTTTGACTGGTGAGAATGTCAGCAAACACTGTGAAATATAGCATGAACACTTGCATACAGGCACTTTGAATGTATATATTCCCTTCACAGAAAGTTTGTGTAAGACATAGGGAAGACAGTAAACATCATACCTGAGCAACATAACGACTTTAATTAATAAAGTCTTTCATCACAGTGATACTTTTAGTAAACGGATATGAGGCAAGATGAATGAATGGGTCGCATGTTCGCTCAATAGACTGCCTGTTTAAACAAAGCAGCTGAACTGCTTGGAACATGATGTTCCTAAATAGTCCCAACTAACGAATGAGACAACTGATGAGTCACAAAAAATAGCTAAATGGACTACAGCCTTGGTAATGCAGGAGGGAACATTACATTTTATTAGTTGTTTTATTTCGAAATACGACAGTCATGTCTTCACTGCTATATGTTATCAATTGCGCAAAATTATCCTGCACCTTTTATTTTATAAACCTCTTACCTTTATTATTTAGTTGTTTATGACCAATTCCTGTTTCGATTTCCAGTCATGACTTGCTCTATTAATGCCATTGCTTTCGAGTAATACAGGTATTTATACACTGCACACAAAAATTTGGGGATATTTCAAAATGAATATGAACGTAATAAGCATTTGATTTAATTTCACTTAACAAGATCACCAGAAAGGCAAAAGAAAAGTCCAAGAAAGTTGTTTGATTATGCAAATGAGATGCAAACTCAGTTATAGTGATTAAGTAGCAAGTGACATATTTACGGGGGCGAACAGAAGCATGTTAAACTGGATGAGAGTTCCACACACTGACTTAGTAGGGTGTATGGTCACCGAAGACTGTCAAAACACACTGACCGTGATGGGGCATGGACAGGATCAGATTGTCCAGCAGTTCTTGTATGATGCTCTTCGTATTCATTTTGAAACATCCCCTAATTTTTGTAATGATTGTCAGACTGCAAACAGAACTGTGATTCATCATAGAAGAGGACAGTTGACCACTCATCACGGGTCCAATGATGATGCTCATTAGCCCACCTTCTACGGGTTCTATGGTCGCTGTCCAACATGATGGAGCCGATTTTGTATGGTCTGAGTGCATATCCGTTGTCCAGTGGTAGCAAGAAACTGTCCCCGCAACTCTGCTGTCTTGCTGTACCTGCTCCTTATTGCCAATAAGTTCAAGTAGCGGTCATCTCTGGCTGCTGTGGCAGATAGGCGACCCTGTCTGAGTCTTCTTAATGCTATTCCAGTCTCTTAAAAGTTGATTCCACAGTCTGATAATCATGCTTTGGGTTTCAATTGCCATTGTTGTCTGTGTTTGACCAGATTCAATATGTCCTATATCTCTCCAAGCTTCACATTAAGGCAAATCATGTTTTAGGGGCATTGCAAGGGCTGGTAAGTTTCAGGAGGTGCTCATTCAAAATCAGGGAAGTTCACCAGTTGCATTTCATCTCATTTGCATTATATAACATCTTTATTTGACTTCTTGTTTGCTTTTCTGATTTCCTTGCATGAACAAAGTCTTCTTTTATCACTTCGTATTCATTTTGAAGTATCCCCCTAATTTTTGTTAGCAGTGTATATGCATCTCCTAAGATTACTAACGGTAAAACGCATACGCGTGTGAAACAAGAATTACTGATAATATCAGTCCAGCCTGACACTTTTATCACTTCTGTTGAAAGCAGACAGAGTACAGAACAATACCTCACATACAAATGCTTCTTCGGTCACTTACTTCACATAAGTTCAGCAACAAACTGTACAAGAGACAGCACACTATCACATGAGTCTGGTTAGTCTACTGTAACGTGGCTCAAGGTTTTTTTTGGTTTTTTTTTTAGTTTAACCACCCAAGTGTAAGGGTCGTTACAGTATAACCTTGCTCCTGTGACGAATAGCCGGTGAAGTGACGTTCAATTGGCTAAATACCCACTTCTTCTTTAACCTTTGCGTATGCTTGGGTCGTAGCCCAATAGAAGGAGTAAAGTTGTGTTAAAAGCCTCTGTGATGTTCTGTAGACTTTTACAAACCAATTAAAATAAATACATACGTTAAAATAGTCTACACAAAACCACATTGAGGCTGTTAAATAGGAGGGGAATACAATGCAATTCCCATTTAGATATATATTAAATATCGTATAACAAATAGCCCACAATACCCTGTTATCTACAGTATATACACAATACGATATAGTGTTTCGGGTATACTGTATTACTAAATCATTTTTATATAATAATAATAATAATAATAATAATAATATGGAAAATTATAAATATTACTATAATTCTTCCAGTGGGCATTGCAGCACATTTACCTGTAGGGCTCACCACTAGTAATATTTAAAAGCTAAATTAACTGGTTTGATTGGAAACTGATTAGGCCTATGTAATGAAAGACACAATTTGTCTCACCTTCGAATAAAAGGGAGGCGTCTGAAACCAGCGCGGATTTCGCTGCATAGCTATAGGCAACTAACGCCAAACTCTCTACATGCGATATTATAACAATACACAAATGCATGTGGTC
>JAVSBV010125357.1:0-18429 GCA_033117975.1 Parotocinclus spilosoma
TTTAATGATCTCATATATATTATTATTATTATTATTATATATATATTATATATTATATATACAGTCGAATCCGGTTAATAGGACCACTGGTTAATGGGACCAGCCGCTTATTCGAGAATTTACCAAATTCTAATGTTCCGAAACAAATCCTATTATATCCTGTTATGTAAAGTTATTCGCTTATTTGGACCCAAATTCCGCTTAATCGGCCCAAAGAACGTGAGAGCGAATAAGAAAAGTCGCCACCTAGCGGATGCAAAGCGGATCAGCATGCTGAGTACCTATACATTGTGTTGTAAATCATTTCGAAAAACTTGGTGGCAAATAAATTTTTCAATGAACAAAGTTCTTAAGCAACAGTAGTTCTTGTTTGTAGGTTCGCTATACGTGTAAATGGTACAATAAAGGTTTAATGAACATTTAATATGTTACATAGCACATCCCGTCTTGTAACATAGGGCATGATGGTTTAATTGGACCAGCCGGTTGTTAGGACCAAAACGGAAATTCTGAAACTGATGCCGATTTTACTTTGACACAAACCACCTGCAAAAACACAGTGGCTGACCAAGTGCACCCCTTTATGTCATCTGTAATCCCAAATGGCAGTGCCCACTTTCAGCATGATAACACAACCTGCCACAGACATGGTTTGATGTTGTTTATTTATCATCCAAAAACTACAAATTAAATCTATATGGTAAGAGGAACTAATACAATAAAAGGACAGTGTGTGTAGAAACAAGTGGGTGTATCTAATAGTGTGATCAAAAAGTGTATCCAAAACAACACAGGTTGTAATATAAGATAAGAAGGCTGTGCACACACCAACTGCTCCCAACAACAGCAGCTTAGACACCCTTGATCAAAACAAGGAGTTAATACATCATATTAATTTGCTTCTTCCATATCTGCATTCAGAATTACGCAAACCCATTTGAATATTGTATTTATGGGGATAATCCCAAAGTCATCCAGCAAAACACAGTGAATATGTCAAGTTTAATAAACCTGCATGCATGGACGACTCATTGCTTCCATCTAAACCAATTGTCTGATCTTTCCACCAGAGGAAATGTCTTGGAGTTGTTTTTATTTATGTTGCTACGAATGTCCAACAAAACACAAACTGGTCAGCACATTATAATAGTATTATGAATAACATCCATTACCAGAGAAAACCCTCCAGGAGTAAAAGCAGTGTGATATTAATTTGATATATAAGAATATAAGTGGCTTGCTGCATCATGTAGATAACAGAATTTTGCTATTATAGGTCAGAAAAAGTAAAGATTTATAATTGCTTCTAATTAAATGCTATTGCAGATTAAATAACAGAAAACGAATTATATTTATTGGCCATACACAAACAAAGTAGTTGCTCATGTGATGTAATTATAGTACTTCATAAAAACAGTTTGGCTTTGCAGTAATTAGAGTACATAAGCAAGAGCAACAGCACGAGGAACACTTTAAATAACAGACAATTGTAAAGAACAGTCCACTGCCTATTGAATTTGGGCCAGCTAATTTATCCTCATTTACTATTTGAATAAAGAAGAGTAGACTGCCATAAAAAATCCTATTTATCTTAATAAAAATAAAGAAACCCCCAATAACATCACTTTGCTCAACAGGTTCCATGGAAAGTCATAGAGAAGATGAAGGCGTTTGATATTAATAGCCAAACACAAGGACAATCGGAGACATGAACCAAGGAGTGCACAAAGTTTTCCCCATTTTTTCCATATGTTTTAAGATGCAAGCATTTGCATGCACTTAATAATCGAATCATATTTGGGTCATAGTCTGATCATACTCCGATTTCTTATCTTATATAAGAAATCTTATCTTATATTATATTAAGAAATAAATCTAATAAATAAGATAAAATAAAAAAAGAGTGGTATTTTACTTTAGTAAACACATTTCTGGGTGCAGGGTAGCTCGGTGGGTAGCACCGCTGCCTAACAGCAAGAAGGTCCCGAGTTCAATCCTAAGGTGGAGTGGCCTGGGTCCTTTCTGTGTGGAGTCTGCCTGTCCTCCCTGTGTCTGCATGGGTTTATTCCATCTACTCTGGTTTCCTCCCACAGAACAAAGACATGCATGTTAGGTTAACTGTTGTCTCTAAAGTGGCCCTTAGCGTGTAACTGAGAACATGACTGTGTGTGTGTGCCCTACGTTGGATTGGTGCTTCCTCTATAGTTGTTCCTGCCCTTTCGTCCAGAGATGCCAAGTGGGCACCGGATGGCCCGCGACCCTGTGGAAGTGGAAGATGGATGGATTTCTGGGCGCATGTGCACCCTTACTTTGATTTCAGTTGTTTTTTTCTGTTCCGTCTGTGCATGCACCCAATAGAGTTGCAGAAGCGGCTAGCAAAATCAAACACGGTTTTCATGTCCCATAGACCTGGTTACTTGTTTCTCTTGCAGAATCTGGCAACCCTGGAATTAAATGCAGCTACAATTAGCTCAAAATGGCTATCAAATACTTTTGTGGAAACTGAAAAGCAACATAGGTGTGAGAAATTGAATTTCATATATAATTATTATACGTCCTTGAGTAGGATTATTCCCTGGTTGCAAAGTAAACTCTGATTATTATTCGATTGTTATCTCATGTAAACCTGCAGTTTTTCCATTATCTGATTCAAGTCCATGTAAACTGTGATTGGATTATTGGCAAAATCTAATTTTCTGCAGCTATCTCATTATCTAAGTGTACCCATTCCTAAACAGGACTGAAAAAGGGACTCACAGCGTCACACACCCTGAAACCCAGAGCCCAGGCAATAGGACCCGACTGTGCATCTGGCTCTGGCTTGTGTTGCATGTTTGGCATCACCACAGCCAAGTTCAAAACTAGCTTCCAGGGTGTGTGATGTTGCTCAGGACTCCCTACTGCCTCTGCTCTGTCTCTCTCTGTTCTGTCTCATCAGGAGGCTTCCATCTGCCTGAGTTTCTGAACCCCTGCCTGACTTTCCTTCCACTTTTTTGGTGAGGGTCACATGACATTTAAGTTTGTTCCCTGCAAGTCATGTCATGTTGTGCATGGTGAGAAAAATAAAACCAGACTAGAATCCTGATGGACACTTTTCATGCATCACAATGAAATATTACGGAGCAGCTGCCACTTTTATGTCGAGTTTTATTGTGTAAGAGGAAATGATAACAAGGCCAAATTTGCTACGGGATTGTAATAAATCATGTTCAAGGAAATCAAATAAAGTTGGCATCATTAACCAGTTAAACATGGTATTAAAACAAGACATTATTGGCAAAATGTCTGTTTGATATAAAGCCAGACCGTTTCATTTGCCAGAATTATATTATTTGTTATACTGCAGAAACTACTGTATTTGGATCAGTCAATAATTGTGTTAAGCTGTATTGGGGGCTGCTTATGAACAGATATTCAGCAATATCTGAACTACTTTCATACCCTTGTCACAGACAAGCTGCTTGTGGTTTACAACAATGCTTGAGAACCTTTGGGTCGAAAAAAGGAAATACAACCGGAATCTGTAGAGCACTTGATTTATGATGATTGACACAAAAGTACGCACGTAAAGAGCTTGTTTTCTTTCAGAACCTCGACATCAGTTGGCAACGTCAGTCAACATGTGCCTGTGCTGTACAGTTCTAAAAATATGTTGAGCTTCTCTTTTTTCCTATCTTTCTAAACAGTATAAATAAAGCTACATCTTCCACGTAAAAAATGTTCAGATCATAAAAAAATGGTTACATATCTTATCTTAAGTTGTCCCATCACACAGTTGGCACAGTGGCCTAAAAATCTAGCCTTCTTTTCTATGCAAAAGTCTTAATCCACCATGCCGCCATAAGATTTGTTTTCTGGTATAATGGCCATATGTAATTAATTTTCAGTCCAATAATTAGAATACCACCAGATACAGGAAATTTGTATGCAGTATTAAACTAAACAAAAACATATTTTAAATGCTATTGTGCCATACATTTTACATTTGAGTAATAGGAACCATAATGCTTTGTAAGGGTAGCAGCCAAGAAACCACTTTTTTTTAAGAATTCACACTAAATACTAATTTTGCCTTCATTGCATTTTGTTCTAAAAATTGTGTTTTTCTTATATATTGTCCTTGTGCTGTATTTTCTGTATGTATCTTACGATAGTGACTGTGAATGATTATATATGGTCACCATACCATTGTTAAAGCAAGTCGTATAGTGGCCCAAAACTTTAGCACAGTACCATTGTCACATGTTCGGTTGTGTCTGAAGGAGGTGAGGCCAGTTAGAGGATTATCTCCTGGCATTGCAACAGCGACCTCTACCCAGCACTGTTCAGGGTATGCTTATGATTGTGTTGTCCAGAAATAGGTTACAGAGTCAAAAGAAACTTATAATTGCGGCATTTCATTGATAAATATATTTGTGAAGTAAGCAAATATTTAAATAAGGACATTCATTCACTCATTTATTATCTACTGCTGCTTGATGCAGTCTAGCAGATGGCATCAGAAGATGGCCATGAACTCTGTACAGAGTGCCAATCCATCACAGAATACACACACAAATTTACACTGTGCAAGGATGATGTGCAGGTCATCATGTGTAGCTACATCATCCCAGATGGCTTCCTTCTGCCACCTTTCCCTTTCCATAGTATGCTGCTTAATTACAGTCTGCCTCCTTCCTGTTCACTTGTTACACATCTCCTTGTTGTATGGATCCTGTTTCCTGGCTCCTGCTCTTATTCCTGTTTCATGTACAATTCTAACCTCATGTTATGATTTGTCTCTTCTTTTTCCTGTCCTGGCTTCAAATCCCACCTCTGCCAAGCTACCACCGTTGGGTCCCTGAGCAAGGCCCTTAACCCACAATTGCATGGATTGTAAGACTGTATGAAGTCGCTCTGGATAAGGGCGTCTGCTAAATGACATTGATGTAATTGTAAATGAGTCTTTGACAGAACGAGTATTATGACAGAATAAGAAAATATGTAGTTTGAAGTCATAAGTCAGTATGTATGTGTGACCTTCCCAAAAACATGGTTACTTGGGAGCTAACCTTTCAAAAAGACCATTCCTGATCAAGCTCATTCAGACTGTATTAAGGGTTAAATTGGCTTTCTGATGTTGCTACCAGATTCTGCTATTGCTCAAGTTTAACGGGAGGTCACTCTGAATGCATCACCACTATTTACTTCTTTTTATACTTCATACAAATTGCCTGCATCCTCTATTTTCTGCCAGTTATATACAGCCATTATACCATTGCAAAAGCAACATATTTACAGGTGGCATGGAAGACTTTTGCAGAGTATTGCATATTTTAGAACCTAAAGTAGTCTAATGTTTGGATTCTGTCATCTCCATTTCTATTTCAAATCTCTATTTTTATTTCAAATAAAAGTTACATGTCAAATTGAAAAATAAATAAATAAAACAACATAAAATGAGCACAATATAAAGCAAGAATAAAGCTTCATTGCCATTTAAAGGGAATATGTGTAGGTGTCCCAGTAAGTATTTAGGCCCTATTAACAAATCATTGCCCCACATAAACAGCTCTGTGTACTTTCTCAGTGGACAGACAATTTCCATTTATTCACCCAACTGGAATGTGGAATCATCCCCACACTCCCTACCACTCATGGCTGTGTGAATAACAACCCCAGTTATAATCATATTAATTACCATATTTTGTGTTAATAAAAGAGGTTATTTAGTCCGGACTCCATTAATGAGCAGTGTTAAAGTTCCTAACACTACAGGATATTGCAGCTGATAATTGATCATCTCCATATGCACTATGAGTAAATAGTTTCAGTATATTATTGATGCATTTGTGCTATTTGCTTTTACTATTAACATAAGTTTGACTCTGTAAAGACTGATGCATTAACAAACATCTCTCAATAGATGTCAAGCATCTCAGTAGGATAAAATGCACTATGAAATGTAAAGTAATTAAACAGCCAAAGCATCAGGTACGCTAGAGTCTATTTCCATTCCCCATAGCTTGCGTGTGGTTCTACATTGAAGCTGCGTATTTGGTCGTAAAAAATAAGCCTGTTGGCAGATAACTCCTTGGAGTCAAGACATCCATATTAGCATTCCAGATAGACAGTGATAGGTCTTGAGGGCAGCTCATTAAAATGCATTGATTTTTATCTGTCTGCGTCTGTGATGAACCATTAAAGCCCAATAAAGAAGGATGACTTTGAAAGAGGACTGTAAGTGCGTCTCACACGTGTTCTACGCTTCCCTTAGGAAAGGGACAAGTCGGTAAATTGCCAAAATTGCTGTAATTATGCTCAAATGAATTTGTTAGGCTACTGTTCATTGAGTGTCATTCAAGCGACGGAAATGTGCAGCTACGCCAAATGTCAGAAACACAGTTGTTTTGGTACACTCACTTTATATAGTGTTGACACAACAGTGCAACAACTCAATTAGGATTTATCTAAATATATACACTAGCATGTGCGCCGTTTTTATGAAGCAAAGTCAGAGAAATTTATGAAAGTTGAGATCTGCAGTGCGTTTCATTATTTGCTAGTATTTAGTATAATAGCACAGCCACAATAAGAAAACACAACAACTAGAGAAAACACAACAACTAGACTACTAATCAAAGTTTATGTTTTGTACTCAGTAGAGCAGAGCAGATGGAAAAATAATAATTGAATTAAAAGTGTGGCTGCAGGATTTCATTTGACCTATGTTTGAGCTACACCTGATTAAGACTTAGCCTGATTTGATTAAGCAAGTGGAATCGGGTGTAGCAGCTGCTAAGCTGAATCTTGAACAAAACATTTTGTAAATGTGGAGCAATAGCACTTATGCTTATAATACAGTAGCAAGGACAGTTTTGTTAACCCTTTTGCCTGAGATTCTGCATTAAATTTATTTAAAAAATAATTACTTAACAGCAGAAAAATAAAACGCATATGGCATTAGGTTTGATATCTAAACTCTTGATCAGTACTCTAATCAACCTTTGGATTTCTTCAAATACAGGACCAAGATAAAACATAGTTATTGATGGGCTGATCCATTTTTCAGTTCAGGTCCAATTTATATTGACAACCATCAATATCAATACAGATTCCAATAGAAGTGGCTTTTTTTGTTAAATATTATCATTATTTTTGAGTCATTAAGGCAGGTGTGCTGGAAGTTGTAATACTGTGTGGGTGGGGGTGCCAGCTGAATGGGGGAACACACACGCAGTCTTGGTAAGTGTACATTTGGGGAACCTGAACTTAACCTCAGTAGCCTAAGGCAAATCTATTGACTTTTACTAATAAATATGGCTTATGAGGACCAGCATGCAACAAAATTTCAGCTGGGATGGCCTCAATTGATGTGCATATATATTATAAGAAATATAAATATATTAGAGATTGAAAAGGTAAAACAAATCTATAAATTATAAGTAGAACATACAAACAACTAAGATCAACAACTGAAACGATGGTGCAGTGAGACAGATACAGAGTGAATTGTTCAACATCCATTAAACATCACTGAAAAGCTATGGCCTTGTATAGAAATTGTTCATGTATACAGAGTACCCAGACATTTTCTTACCCCATAATGATCCAGTAACGACTGGCCAATTACCATCCCATTATCTTATGAATTTGTAAATGGGTGCCATCAGAAGCTGCTTTCTGGCTCAGAGACTATAATGTCCATACTGTTATTTTTATTCCCCAGTACTACTTTTACTTTCTAACTATATATTATGTGTCATTTAGTGTCCACAATACATTCTGTGAAATTACACATCGTCCAAACACCATATATGCCAGGACACTGGTGTACCATAATTGACTAAAAAGCCAAGATACTGCAGTGTTCCCCATACATTGATTTATTTAATATCAATTTTAGACGTAATGGATTCTGGGGTTATTTCTATTAAAGGGAGACAAAATCTTATTTCACTGTAGAGTTACATTTAATAACCTTAATAACTGCAGAAAATCAGATTTTGGCAGTAATCCGATCAAGGAGTTCAAGTAATCAGATAATGGACAACTTCCAGGTTTACATGATTCAGTATAGTACTTCTGCTTCGCAACCAGGAAATAATCTCACAAAAATATGTGATGAAAACATATATATTTAATATTTAATTATGAAATTATTAATTTTCCTGAGTATATGTTGCATTTTAAAGTGAGTGTAAAGCCGTTTAGCGGGTGATGCAACCCCAAGAGAGAATCTTCCACCTAGTCTATGTAAGTAAGCCCAAAAGAAGTGAATAAGAATAAGAATAAGTGGACCTGGCAACCATGTTTATCCCACTAACCACATATGCAGAATGGCAAATCCGATTAAAATCAAGTAAATGGTATATGTGCTATGAGAAATCAGTTTACTGGAGAATGTTGTATAGATGAACACTTGAATAATCAGAAAACAGAAATTATACGATGATCTAATTATTTAGTGCATGTAAACACAACCACTGATTAACTATTACACTCTGGGGAAAAAGAAACTGTGTTTTATGTGACAGCGCAACACAGTTTGTTGTATTGAAGTTACAAACAGATTTCAAAAGGGACCAGGGCATTGAGAAGCATGTGAAATATACACCAGGCTGTGTAATGCAAGTGCATTTAACTATTAAGTCTATATGTTGCTCTGTAATTAGTTAAAAACACAACGGCTCACCTGAATGCCTGTATTGGAGTCTCCCTCCCTTTGGATAAAACAGGCCACACATTTAATGTACAGCTCAAACAAAAATCTAACATATTAATTAAGCTAAATTTGGCTTTTGTGTTTTAATTAATAGGAATCAGCTGCATAAAATCTATGCTTCTATTAGCTGTAGAATAACCACTACTGATGATTAATTAGTAATTATTTTTCCCACTGTAAAATGAATCTACTGTAGTTAGCGTATGTTGTAAGTGTTTGGTTCTTCAGCAATTCTTCCTCAAAATATTAACTAAATTTTTCTGTGATTTTGCATGTATTGGTCTACAGGTTGAGATCCAGGGTTTAAATTCCACCTCTGCCAGACTGTCACTGTTGGGTCCTTGAAAGCCCTAATCCCACCATTGCTATGATTGTAATGTGTCACTGGTACGACGCTGTAAATAAGGGCATGTGCTAAATACCTTAAGCATCTCTTAGGACTGTGGTGGCTTAGTGGTTAAGGTACTGGACTTCGAAACAGAACCCAAAATCCAAATCCCACCCCAACCAAGCTGATAATGTCAGGTACTTGAGCAAAGCTTGTAATTACTTGGACTTTATCCGTTTTAAGTCCTATTAGACTATTAGACTATTTTTTAAAATGTTGTAATACCTCCCATCAAATCACATTCATTTACTCATGTCTGTATTAACTCTATTAAAACAAAACACTAAATTTTCTCGTTGTCCATTGGTGTTGCAGTACAGCATGAATTTCCAAATGTCAACTGCTCGTCAAAAGTGAGGATTATCAGTATCAAATTTGGCTTTGAAAACATATTGATTTCTAAATCTGCTCCCCCAAGGGATGGGGGTTTTGTCGAGGTTTTACACTGTAATCTCACTGTGTATCGATCATGCAAAAAAATACATGAATACCAAACCAGTGTGTCATTAAACTCATTATTGATTTGGTCTTTAGCGTTTGATTGATATAAGAACAAAACATGGAGTCAACTGATTGGCACGGACCTTGGTTCACTTTGTCATTGAGGACGTGCCTACACACTCTAAATCTGTCATTGTCAACAACGTACCTGTAGGAAAAAACAATGGGAAATTGTAAACAACTGTAACTAGACATGACATGTAGGCTAAGCTTTTACACACACTAGTGCAAACTAGCAGACGCCCAGAGCTGCTATCAGGGTGTTCCAATGGGTCTTTGTAGTTTTTTTAGATGCTGTAAATCATATATACGGATGAATACAGTTGCACTGATATGAATCTAAATAATACAGTGATACTGATAAACACACCCTTGTATTAGGTGTATGCTGGCTGGGAAGGGGCATTTCTAATTACAGCAACTCCTGTTAGCAGGTCCTGCATTCACCTGGTGTCCCATGGGCTCTACATTTTAGGTCCTATACTTATGCACTGGGACTGTTTTGGCACACTGTTTAAGGTACTGACTATTAAGCCACAGTACTGCCAAACAGTCATTGTTGGTTCCATTGCAAAACCCACATCTGCTTGGATTTCATTTGGATTTCATCTTATAGGACTGAATAAGATGAAAGTCTCTCTGAATAGGAGCATCTGCTAAATGTAAGCAGCAGAGCCATCTGCTGGAAACATCCATTCCTGAGGACCTGGGTTTGAATCCCCAGTGAGGCAAAATCCTGCAGTAAAGTACCATACTGTCCAGGATGAACCTCTGCCCGTGATCAGTTATGCATTGTATAGATATGCACCATTTAATGTCCGCATTACGATCTGTGAAAACAGGACTTATGCGAAAAAGATGTTTACCAAATATTACCATCACATCATATAGTAGCTTAAATACTTTTGCATAGTGCTTTATAACAATAATGTGCAATAATAACAATAATGCACTTATTCTTACATTTTATTGAATTTGAAACACATCAATAATCAAAACAAAGGAAATGTTGTCATGTTATTTTCTGTCTTTAAGACTGAGATTCTCTTTTCTGTCAGTAGGTGTCGCAAGTGTTTGCTCATACTAGTTTCTTCCGTTCATACTTGAATTAGATGTATATAAGACTGGTTGTTCATGCCTTTTAGAATTCATAAGACTTCACCTGTTTAAGCACCCAGATGTCGACTGGATGGACATTAAACAGCACAAACCTTTATTCAAATCCACATTTTGAACAAATTGATTAAATACATTACAACTGTCCAACTATCTGCAAAAGTGAAGTGTTTGAAGTGTCCAGAAGTGTTAAGGTCATGTGACCAGTAACCATATAAGCAGCCGACCAAATGGACCTACAGACTCTTAAAATGTGTAATTTATCAATTTTTATTCTATTTTAATGATACTTTATTTGGGACCAATAAAACTTGGCATGGTGCTAAATGCAGTCCTGAACTTTAAAACATGAACCATAAAAATAACTTTTTCATGGTGGGAAATGTTTGAGGGATATAATTGTTACACTGATGCACAAATGAGTATTAGTTGTTTTTGCTATGCTACACGGAGCAGAAAATAATTAAGCATATACCACACTTCACCCCCATAAAAGCTGCACAGTTTTTCTGCTGACAAATAAGTCATTTTAACAAATGATCTATAGCACTCTAATTGTAATTAGTAAATCATTTGTTTGATCGAGTGTACAAATCTCCTTAAGCACACTGGAATGTGTGTGTGGGTGAGTGGATGAAAGGAGGATACATTAGATGTCAGAGTCAGAACCTTTGCCAGTTAGAGGACTAAATATAGATCTGTGCCTAGAATATTCAGGGCCATGGAAACCAAAGAAATACAAATTAGGAGAAAATAGAGAAAATAGGACATATCATGAATGGCGAAATCCATTTGAGTCCTTTACTCAAACGTAACAAACCTGTACAAATGTAGTATTTGGTATACAAGACTGTATACGTTTGGAATTGTGGGGGTTGACAGTATGCTATAAACAGTATAATCATTATACCATTGCTAAAACAACAAAAATTAGCTCACAAAAATTAGGGAATATTAATATATTTCATTAGAGAAGTATAATTGTGGCCTAAGAACTTTTCACAGTGCCATATATGTAACTGTAATCAAAAGTCATTTTATTAGTAGCCCTAGATATCCACGTTTTTTCAGAACACATTAAGGAATGTTGTATTCCACCAAACTTAATAATAATTCTTGTTATTTGTCAAAATGTTTGGCAGAGACTAGTCCCAACAGCAGCACGGCTCCCTTGACTTTCTGAAGAGTAACGTTTTTCTCTAGAAACGGTTTTCTCACCGTTTTTTTTTTTTTTTATTCAATCCAAATCCTACAACATGTTTTCTAAACCACAGAGTGATGCTCAGGGTAAAAAGTCACTGAATTTTTGCAGCACCAGCCAAGGCGCATTAGGCATTAGGGATAAACTGCATCCAGAGCTTTTAGCAAATAACAGAAAATATTATTCATAACAGCCAGCCATTAAGACAGCTTTAAGCAAATGCACAGTGTACAGCCACATAATGAATGGCCTGGAGATATTACAGCAGCCTTGTGTTGAGATGTTAAAGTTAGGTTGAGAAGTCTGCAATGAAAGAGATAAACTGGTCCATCCAGGCATGATATTTTATTTAGTGAAAGCAGAATATCCATTTGGGATCAACCCCAAGTCCAGTCATGCTATATCTGTGCCTGTCAGTTCCCAAATTTAAAACATTTTCCTCCCCATTTTTCACAGCTTCTGTCAATCAGAATCACATTTCTGGTGCAAGCTGTACTATTGTCCTTATCTGGCATGTTTGCTATTAGAAGTCCTTCCATATCTTATGTTTTGTACTGTTTTTTCCATATTTTTATATGGAATATATTACAAAGAGACATAAACTGGTTTGTATGCACGAAAGGGCATACATCTGGGGCTAAAAATACATGCAGAGCAGCGTGTATTGCATTACCATACCCATTACATAACCATTCAGTCACGTGCACATGAAGACCCCAGGGGGGCTTAAGCCCATGCCCTTTTGCCCTGAGACCTTCAGAAGGCATGCAGAATAATTGTATGTTATATGCTCTTGGGATTGCTCACCAACATGCACAAGCAGGAACACACACAGCAACACTTGGACACACACACCAACTGAGCCTGTTTTTTTTTTTTTTACTGGTTTTTAGCATGATCGACCATAACATAACATTTCTAAATACCCGGTGACGACTGTTTCTGTGCCTGTCACAAATGGACAGAGAGAGCGGCACAAACACAGCCACAGCACAGTAATTTTACTGACTTTAATTCAAAATTAAAGAGCATTAAGCTTTTAAAATGGCTTAGCCACTGTTTGTGGGATATGTTTACCTGCAAAGCTGTGTGCAGAGCATTGATTAGCCCCTTTTTCTTCACTCTCTGGCAATTCTGAGGCCCACACACGTACATACTCAAGAAAAAATGAGAAATTGTGTTTTATGTGACTGTGCAACATATTTCCTTTTGCATTTAGGAAACAAGCAGATATTTCAGAAGAGTAAGTAAACAACATGGATTAAATTAACATTACGTGCAATCGCTGGCTAGCTAATTAACATTACACTAGTAGTTTTAATTGATTATGGATTTACTGGCATCTGTCTCACAAAGACCAAAAAAAATATTAGATTTAAATGTGTCTATAACCCCCAGGCAGGTACACACATCACCATTATCTTAAAGCCCAGGGGCAAAGCATAACAACAGACAAAACCATTGCCTTCGGCATTGTTCAGAAGCCAGGTTTACAATCAGGTAAAAGATTAATTCAGATTAAATCTTGATGTGATTGATCCAGATCAAGCAAGAGATGTAAGCTCATCAATATTTGCAGGCAGTCTTCCATATTTTTAGCTCTTACAAGATTACGCAGACGTCTTACCAAATTTAGGCTTGAGGATACTGCTGATAAAGCAATAAATATATTCGATTTTTAATAATTCACAGCTGTCTGTCCAGAACTGCACTGCTGACAGTTGCAGCAATATATAATAGAGGTCCCTCTGCTGCAGTCATATATCTAGTGTTATTATTCACATGTACAAAAGCATAGGATAGCCAGTACAAATTACAGTCCAACTATGCTACAGAGTTGAAACCTTCGGGACAGAAAAAGGCTATTTACATTTGCCATTTACAGAATTTATTTGTCTTGTAGTATTTCAAGGTACAATCCAAGCAATAGTGGTTTAAAATCTTGTTTACAACTGTGAGATACATAGTCAGATTTGTGAAATATCAAGTCATGATTGCAAAAAACTGCATATCTTTTTTTTTCATTCACCATTTTTTACCTCATGGTGGAAACGGGATTGCAAAGATAACATTTTTCTCCAAAAGAAGAGTTGTCCCATGACAATTAGAGATGTTTGCAATGTTATTAGCAGATTAAATGTTTGTTTTTGTCTAAAAACACTACATTGAAAAAATATAAAGTTTTTTGTTAAACTATTATTTTAATTGAAACTTCTACATTGCCAAAAAAAGAGAGATAGCATGGGCTGCTGCGCTCTATAACCTCTTTATTAGTTTTATCAGCTTCCTCATTTTCAGCAAGATGATGCCACTTTAAATTATGTCATTAAAATTGTTGTTCTGATTTTTTTTTTCAAAGATGTACCTCCACTACTTCTTTTCGCTGTAGGCTTGTATTGCAAACACCACACTCTGAAGAGCTTCCACTCTGAAGACATGGCTGTGTCCCAAAATAAATTCCTACTACCTCAATATTATCCGTACTCCCTCATTAGTAATGCGCTATATAGAGAGACTATTCAGTTGAAGTAGCACTCAAAACACAATCAAAATCGAACACTCTCTCTCATCATGAATATGCATCAGTAGGGATCTCATAAACAAACTTGTGAGTGGCTGAGCTGTGTGTTAATCACTGCACAGAATTGATTCAGAATTCAGAACTGAAAAACTCATTCAGAAATTTAAAAACGGTGCATTCTCCAATGCCGGCGAGAGCAAAGTGTTTACTTGCAGGCAAACCAGCAGCTCTGTCTTCCTTTCTCCACAGTATACTACCTTAATAACAATAAATGATAATAATAATAATAATAATAATAATAATAATAATAATAATAATAATAATAATATCTTTTATTATTATTATTATTAATTGAGCAATCTGTAAAAAAGGAAATCACAAAGACGCAGGGAGGAGGAATTATTAGAGAGTGCATGTCACCCCTCCAAACTCTGAAGTGATACATAACTAGGACAGCAAGGACATTCAATTGGTACTTATACAGTACCAATAATTACTCAGTAAAAGTGTCAGTCTACTCAGTTCAAAATCTCTTCCTATACAGGGCTCCTAAATGAATATTCAATTCTCATTTTATTCAAAAAAGGAGCAAATGTCAGCATTTTTCTCACACTGTACAACACTGGCCTGGGTAAAGAAAGACGATATTTCCCAAGCAGAACCATAATTGCATTAGAGCACTAATCCCTATTACCTGGACTTCTAACCTGAATGCAGTTAAATACTAAGCACTTTCTAAATGTAAATTGAAGTCATTTAGCAGACACCCTTATCCAGAGCGGCTTACAAGTGCTATCTTACAATCCAAACAATTGTGAGTTAAGGGCCTTGCTCAAGGACCCAACAGTGGCAGTCCCATTCTATCTTACACAACGATGTCGTTTTAAATTTAATTCTTTTGCTTGTGTATGCCACCTCTCTGGCCCCATTCTTGTGAGTTGTCAAGTCCACAAATCACACACTTCCTTTTCATTAGTGTTATTCTCTTTAAAACAACCCTTGTATGCTCCTGTTTCCCAAAGGCCTCCTAGTGAGCATGGCTGGTTTTGCTTTTCATTTGGATAAAAACTCTGGCATCCCATGATAATATGTAATCAAAATAGCAGTAGCATCATTTGCAGCAGGACAATGCTCACCCACACACAAAAAGAGTTTTCCAAGAATGACTCTACCAGATTGCAACACTTCTTCAGGCATTCAGGTCGCCAGATTTAACAATCCATTGAGTTTTTATGGGACCAGCTGGGACACCAGGTTGTGGGATATACAGGATATACAGATCCAGCTACAGCATCTATGAGCAAATATGCTGCAGGAAACCATATGGAACCTGTATGCCCCCAATTGCTCAACCCTATCTCATTTTGTATCTGGGCTTCAGGCAACAAAACAGGGTAACTAGAGCTTCCTTTAAATTGAACAGTTTTTCCCTATACATTTGTTCTTGGTGCATTAATTATTTAATGTTTGTCTGGGTGTTTTGTTTGCCAATTGGTACATTTGAACCAGATACTTGCATTCAGTACTAAAACATATAACCTGTTATGGAATATTCCTTTTAATATCTGATATATAGCTGATAGTTGTTCCTCCATCACAATCCTACACATTAATTATTCAGGTGGGTCCCCAGGACCAGATGATGGAAAAAAGACCTTTTACTGACTTCTGAGGAATGTGTCTGCTCATATTTCTTGATTTTAGTACTTCATTAGCCATCATAGATTATTATATATTTTGGGCCAGAGTCTCACACGAGTCACAGGACTTGCATGACTGAAAAATAACAGCTTACAAACACACCTAACAAATTTGACTACAGCTAATTTATTATTTAACTAATTAAACATTTTCAATAAGCATGGTCTGTAACAGGACTATTGCTACTGTCATTATTAAAGGTTTATCTTACACAGTCATGCACAAACATGCCCTTCACTTTCATTGTTATGCTGATGTTACACGAACATGATGGAATTAGGGATTGTGTAAACAACAGCCCTCCAACCCTCTCTAGCCCATATTTCTGATTAGTTCTTACCAGCTAATTAAATGAAACATCAAGTCCTGTGCGTTTACTTTGCAATCAAAGTTTATGAAAAAGGACTAAAATTTGTGCAGACATCTCAGAATAATCTATCATTTCTTCAATACAAACTGATAACCACAGATTTTGCATGGTTCCCCAACTGGCATTGCTTTTGTTATCTTGCTCCTCACTGTAAGCCAATTTAATACCTTGAACATAATACATGTAGAGCAATATTTGTTTACTCAATAAAAAAGTGTGGTTTTAATTGGTTTCAATGGTGCTTTAACCAAATATCTGATTATGTGCTAAATATGTATGACTTTTTGATTGCTATACCTGCAAAACTAAAAACAGTTTTTTTAAAGCAGAAAATAATAACTAAATTATTCTTCATTCAACAAACAATTATTGGCCAGCTAAAAATGTGTTTATGTAAATTAACCTTGCTGGATATCCAAGTCTGAGCCAAACAAATTACAAATAGTCCAGAATTAAACAGCTATAAGAACCAGACAACCTGATTACAGCCTCATTTAATCAAAATCAAATGACATGTGTTGTGTAAATTAGTAGCTTGGACTGGGAGAACCATCCTACGAAACATATTTTATTACTTGCACTGAAAACAATGACATGGCATCCCATGATGTTTAACAATCCAGATTCTATTCCCTAGTCCAGCTTGCATTAGTCTCCTTTACAGACTTGAGATGGTATTATACCAGTATTATACAACAGAGTTTGGGTCCTATAGTATCACAAAAGTGGATACACCCCTCACATTTTTGGTAAACATTTTATTATATCTTCTCATGAGACAACACTGAAGATATGACACTTTGATACCATGTAAAGAGTCTAGAGCTTGTATAAAAGTTCCCTCAAAATAACTTAACACACAGCCATTAATATCTAAACCACAGGCAACAAAAGTAAGTATACCCCTAAGTGCAATTTCCAAATTGTGCCTAATAAGCCATTTTCTATGCCCAATCATATGACTTGTTAATGTTAGAAGGTCTCAATTGTGAATGAGCAGCTGTGTAAATTTGGTGTTATTGCTCTGACACTCTCTCGTACTGGTCACTGGAAGTTCTGCATGGCACCTCATGGCAAAAAACTCTGATATTCTGAAAAAAGAATTGTTGCTCTACATAAACATGGCCGAGGCCATAAGAAGATTGCCAACACCCAGAATGTGAGCTAAGACCATGCAGCAGTTTACCAGGACAGGTTCTACCATGGTCACCAAAGTAGTTGAGTGCAGAGTACAAAGACAAGTATGTCTTGCATAGTTAAGCATGGTGGTGGGAATCTCATGGTTTAGGGCTGCATGAGTGCTGCTGGCTGTGGGGAGCTACCATTCAGTGAGGTAACCATGAATGCCAAAAAGTACTGTGACATACTGAAGCAAAGAATGAGCTCCTCGCTTCAGAAACTAGGCCACAGGGCAGTATTCCAGCATGATGATGACCCCAAACAAACCTTCAAGATAGCCAAAGCCAAAATATTAATACTTTGGCACAATTTGGTCATTTTCACTTTAGTTTCCAGCGGGTTAGACATCAATGGTTGTGTGTTGAGCTATTTTGAGGGTTTGACTGAAATACAAGCTGTAGACTGTACTTTACATTGTATAAAAGTGTCTTCAAGATTGTCCCATGAAAAGATATAATAAAATAGTTGTGAGGGATTTCACTTTTGTGAGATACTGTAAGAATTGTCAAGTACATAAAACTGGTTTGAATTTTACAAATAGATATTTTGAATTGAATTTTATAAATAGTAAAATACAGAGGTTAGACAATGAAACTGAAACACCTTGTTTTAGATACAGGTTTAGCTATAGCAACCCGGCCGTGTTTATTGACCCTGTGGATCCCGATGAACAGTTCTGGTGGAAACAGGAGAGTTGAGGTGCACATTTAATTCTGCCATGATTTGGGCAGCCGTGGTTTTATATTTT
>JAVSBV010125367.1:0-18428 GCA_033117975.1 Parotocinclus spilosoma
CTTTTCGGATTTCCTGACCTTTGATAAAAGCATAAATTCTCCCGGGGATCCCAAAAATCCTCCCATAAATCGCTGATGTGCTTTTGCTGTGGCTAAGTGGCGACTTGTGGCTTTTTTTGGAGTAAATGGAAATGTTAGGCAAAGACCTGTAGGTGGCAGTAGACGGCTGGAGAGAAACTCGGGAGTTTTCAGGTAATGATGCCAGAGACGAAGAGTTTCAACGAAGAGTTATTACATACTGTACATGTTCTTTGGTCCGATTAAGTGGAGCTTTGGTCCAAAAAAGCGAATAACATTACATGTATAAAATAGGATTTGTTTCGGTACTTTAGGATTTGGTCCGAATAAGCAGCTGGTCCCATTAACAGGTGGTCCTATTAACCGGTATCGACTGTACATAGTTCCACTTTCTCTCCCGCACCAAAAAATACATACATATACGAGAGCCATGCACTGTACCTCCAACTACAAGTGGGTGATTTGGCATTAATATGATGTAGGTTTTGTTTTGGCTGGATTATAGTCCATGGTGGGTTTTAAGACATTCAGGTATGTGCCACTTAACAACTGGATTGAATTCTGTCTTTTAAACATGGAGAAGTATTCTATAGGAGAGATCAAACAACCACAAGGTCAATGACTCCCAGGAACACCTCCAAGGTGACAACCCCATCAGAGGTTAAATACCTGGGAATCCAAAGGCCTGAAGAAGCCTGGATTGTTAGGGTTCCTAACTTTACCCCGGAGCGTTCGGCCGTCCTTGCAGAGCTATGGGTGAGGCGGCTTATATCCAGTGTCTAAATTGCTACCTGATTACAAACAGCTGCTTCTCCTGCTATTTAGGCATGGGTTTTAGCGCTGTCCGGTGCCAGGTCGTCTTCATTCGGGACGCTTACACACACCTTTAGGGATAATGGTTATGTCCGGGGGATTTTAGTGCCGATGGACGCGTATAGGTTGGGGGGTGGGGTTGCCCAAGGTATTTAGTATTTTACTGGCACTTTGAGGGTTTCCCATCCCGTACTCGTGCGCTCCTCGCACGCTCATGCTCCTCTATCATCAGTACCCAACGAGCCTCCTGAATGGGACGCGCCCGGCTCGGCTTGCTTGCGCCACATGTGCACCCGAGCTCACGCTTGCCCCCTCGGGCTTCGGACTACCTCCGTGCCTCGCCACTTGGGAGACATCCCAAATCGTGCTCTCTGCACGCCTGCCCCTTAGGTGCCCCCTTGCGATCAGTTCACGTGTTTCTCCCAGTCGGGACGCAACACAAGCGGCACACCATTTTATCCTTTTGGTTTTTCTATATAATTTCCCCATTATTATTATACGTCATGGGATTCTGACTATCCCGCATCCTTGGGTCCTACCCCCAACCACCACATCTCATAACATGGATGACCTGGATGGCTGTAAAAAAGGTTGTTGACTGAAATGGTCATTGACCAGACATTACCATATTAACAAAGTCATTTTTGTGTTAATGTAATGTAATTATAATAGGTATTTTTCCAAGAATACTGCATAGGTATTACATGTAAATGTACTCGAGACTGCTAAGCGACTGAAATGACTAATACTTTGTGTACATCAGAGAAACTGCAGTGTTAAAAATAAAATCGTAACTTTCACTTAAAACTCTACCATTTTGTTGGGAACCTGCCTTTGTTATTCTTAGGGCTGGTTTCTGGCTGTTGTGTGATCCCCTATGCTCTCTGGTTTTTGGTGTTCCCTTTGACATGCATTCTTTGTGGGGCTTTTAATGTGTTTGTTGTATTGCCAACATATCTAACAGTCTAGTCTTTGAATCATTTGCTAACACCTTTTGTGGCACATTTTCTGTGTTGCCACTTCGGGCTATATTGGTTTTATCTGTAGGGTGAGCAGTCACATCTATTTGTAAAAAACACCCTTGGATAAGACTTCAGCATCACCAGTGCAAGTAATAAAATACAATGTGTGTGGTGCAATGGTTCTCATGATCTCATGGGGACATTTGAGTTGTTCACAACCTGAAATCTTCATAACACTATTTCTGTTTAATGACTTGATTAGATAATTGTCTTAGTAGATAATCTACACTTTGATGCTTTTCAATATGATCTTTCCTGTTGTAGACCATGCTACTAACCGTGCACATGTGGGGTCCGGGACATCCAATGATACTCGAAGGACGTACAGGACACATGTTAACAGCTTCAGTGAGAGGATAAAAAGACGTATTCGGAGACCTACAACACAAAATATGCAATATATATATATATATACAGTCTCTAAACACCTCTATATATTACAACCCCAATTCCAATGAAGTTGGGACGTTGTGTAAAACATAAATAAAAACAGAATGTGATGATTTCCTAATCCTTTTCAACCCGTATTCAGTGGAATACACTACATAGACAAGATATTTAATGTTCAAATTAATAAACTTTATTATTTTTTGCAAATATTAACTCATTTTGAAGTTAATGCCTTCCAAAAAAGTAGGCACAGGGGCAACAAAAGACTGGAAAAGTTGGGAAATGCTTAAAAAACACCTGATTGAAACACTACTACAGGTGAGTGTTCACAAACAAGGATGGGGTGAGGTTCACCACTTTGTGAACAACTGTGTGAGCAAAAAGTTTAACAGTTCCACAGTGTCCTGTGGTCTGACCATCTCTGATGGTATGGGGCTGTATTAGTGCCCATGGCATGAGTAACTTGCACATCTGTGATACAGGCTTTGGAGCAACATATGCTGCCATCCAGTTGTTAAGAAACCAGGCCTGGACAAAACTATTAGAAGTAATATTAGGCCTCAAAACTTATCTCAAACTTGCCTTATGTTATGTAAATGCTTGAAAAAGTTGTGTCAAACCAGCTTCAGGATTACTTGCACTCTAATGACATTGTTGCAAAAGTGAGCAGTGCAGGCAGGGTCAAACCATTACACTTGATCAAAAACAACATTTTGAGATTATAACATCACAATACAGCCTTGATTTTAAGGCTTACAAATCTTAATGAATCAAACAACAAGAAAGACCAACACCCACATAAAATACATAATACTTAGACACAAGTAACTTGGCCTGTATGTCTTCCAAAGCCACATTTATATTTAAAAGAGGAATCTTAACTCATTCATTAATTTTCTGACACCATCACAGGTTCTCAGTATTTGCTGTTATTGTGATGTCCTGTGGGAAGTTGCAAGTGAAACTTTAGCAGTGATTTCTGATTGAATGAAGTATGTAATAGATTTCACTTACTTGATCTCTGATTTTTGATGAAGAAGAGCTTCAGCCTCTCTTTAAACGTGTTCTCATTGACATAGAACTCCACCTGCACCCTGTTCAAGAAGAAATACGTTTAAACATATATCCCAAAACAGGGATTCCTAGTCTAAGCTGGTACATATATTTAATATTTCCACTAGAGCTAAAACTAAATACTGTATATAACCATTGGCATATCATGATGTGTTTTAGTGATACAGAAGATGATAAAGTAGATATTAAACATCACAGCCCTACAGGCATTAGGCCATAAATGAAAATTTGAAACATTAATTACCTTTAAACAATTTTGATCTATTCAGAATCTAATCAGAAACTCTGCATAAGGCACTTCTCAGACTCTCAAACTGAGGAATGAGGCACCTTTAAAACATTTATTTCTGTTTGAGCTCACAGAATTATAATTAGTGTAATGTGTTATAGTACTCGAAGACCTGTCTCAAGACACTAAATGAGCAGTCTTGGTCTCAACCCCTTTTATACTGCTGTCTTGTTCTCAGGGTAAGGTGGACTTACCAAATCCAACGCGTCTTTATGGGGTAACAGGCATATCATATATTATTAATTAATCATATCAACAGTCCATTAAAACAGATAACGTCAAGTCAAATCAAAAGTAAAATTTCCTTGGTTTAATAGGACTTTAATATAATAATACCAACTTGTAATACTTTTTAAGCCCACGGCAATGGTAGAAAGGAAAAACTCACTGAATGAAGAAAGGAAGAAATCTTGGGAGGACTAAGAGTCAAAAAGAGTTAAAAACCCACCCTCTTTGCGTGGAACAGATATTAACTGAAATATTAAAGTTTATATTAATAGTAAAACATAAATAATAACAGATGAATAAAACAACGTGAAAAATATGCATATCAGCAAATATTTGACATGTTGTACACAGTAAATGTAATATTGATACTATATATGTGCTATGTTTTATTTCTTAGATTTCTTTTTATTGCAATATACAGTGTTCCCTCGTTTATCGCGGGGGTTAAGTTCCAGGACCACCCACGATAAACAAAAATCCGCGAAGTAGGGACGCTATATTTATTTAAGTATTTAAACACTATTTTAGCCGTAGAACTTGCAGAACGTTTGGGTGGTACGCTATTGTAGTGTTTTTAATTGTTGAATAATCAAGCAACACGCTGAAGTAAGAACGTTCTCTTTACTTAACACACCATACATCATTACACATTGAGTAGATACAACAGCTATTAACTGTAAATAATCATATTTCATGATTTATAATATTCCTTTATTGTTATAATTAATATTTTTTATATATTTTTTTAAAAGTTCCGCAAAAACAGTGAAAATACACGAAATATTTTTTCCATTAATATTTTTTGAAAACCCGCGATGCACCAAGGAAACAGTTTCTTCTTTTTAATTTAGAGTGTCAAAAAGTAAACAAATCCCCTTGTTTTCATTAACACCAGATTCTACTCAAGACACATTTGAAGGGAGAATTTTTGTATTGTTTTATATTTAGTGGCATATACAGTTTAGTGTATATTTAAGCATTTAAACCATTTAGAACTATTCTCTTTCTGACTAGCATAGTATAACACTTTTTTTGTAAAAAATACACTAATAAGTTTTAAAAACAAGCAAGGTAATATAAAATAAAACAACAAAAACTCCCAGCAATTCACTACTTTTTTAAAAAGAAATTTAAGATGCACGATCAATCGGCCTGTGATCCGAATCAGACAGTTTTCAGCTCAACAGCTTTCATTTCCTGTTGAGTCACAAGCATTAGAGTGGATCTAACAGCAAAAAGCCCATCTGAAAGTACTGAAACAGTAGTAGAGAAAAATCGTGACTCTGTTAATGTAAGTGCATGTGGCATAGGCAGCTCAGAAAGGAAATACAAATGAATTAATTAAAAGAAAGAGTCAGTTTACATTCTTTTGATCCTAAGATCTTTTCTTTGCTGAGGCTGCTTACACAGAGAACAGAAACAGAATTCATAAACTGGAGTTCAGTAGCTAGCTGAGATGTGAATGGTCACAAAACTGGAAGCAATATTAAATTCTTTTTCTCTTCTACTTTATTCATGTTTCATGACACAGCAGTTTCAGTCACAGACTGATCCATCCAAGTTGCAGGACTGAACACTACAGAAAGTCTTTCCTGACAATAATAACAAATATATAAATATAGTATGCTATTCATACATGTATTTATTTTATGTATAGTACTCTACACAAGTCATAGGCATTCTATATTTTTCTATTTCTATTTTTTTATTATACTTCTATTTAATTATATACTGCTTATTAGTTTTAGTGTTTACTGCACTTTTTAGTTCTACAGTTACTGACTGTAGTCCATCTGTTTCTCTAATATACTTTGTTTGCCCCCTTAACTCTGTTCTCTAACAGTCAGGACCCCCAGAGAACCAGCACAGATCAGGTACTATTTTTGTGGTGGATCATTCGCACACCTACAGTAGTGATGGTGTGTTAGTGTGTATTATGCTGATATGTTTGGATCACATGCAGCAGTGCTGCTGGAGTTTTTAAACACTGAACTTAATCAACTCACTGGCATTTTATTAAAGACACTCAGTAGCTCATCTGCAGAACAGTTTGTGTTAGTCATCCTCTAATCCTTTTTCAGTGCTCAGAGGATGCTGGTAGCTGGACATTTTGTTTTGTGGATTATTTTCAGTCCATCATTGACACTGATATGGTTTCAAGATGCAGCAGCACTACTGTGTTTGAACCACTTGTATCAGTGCAACATAGAGAAACAGAAAGCACAGTGAATACGCAGAATCTAAACAGAAAAATACAGAATGCCTATGGTTTTTGCACATTACTGTATACAGGTATTCTTTAATCTTTTACACATTTTGTACTTTTTATTATACAAAGTTTTTTTTCTGAGCTGGATGTAGTACGTGGGTCTTATATTATATGTCTAAAGAGAGCTACTGTAACAAATAAATGTTCTGTATGGGATTAACAAAGTATCTACATAGCTATTGGAAAGAGTGTAATACGAGTGTAACAAGAGTGTAATAAGAGTGTAACTCACCCAGACTCACACAAACATCTTTTCAAACATATTTCGCAACCAATAACTCCATCCTGGATGTTTCTGTGCATCTTTGCGTTCATGTTGATAAGTAGTTTAAAAATGTTGTAGTGTAATACATAAATAACTAATATGATATAATATACAATATTTCACACATGATGTCTATATTCTACAATCTTATCTGAGGCGTATCGAATCCAGACACAGCATTAAAATGTCTATGATCAGACACAGTACAATCAGAGTCCCAGTAAATCTTACAAGCCTGATTCAGCCTTTATGTTCATTTGATTATCACAAGATGTGAACTGAATCAGCATAATGTAAAACTAATACCAATACATAATATCATTAAAACCCAGACAGACAAAAGGGAAAACACAGCGGAGAGTTATACCTGATTATCTGCATTGAGATCTGTACCTGCTGCTACAGAAACCAAAAGTACATTCAATCCCACCCACATATGCCTGCCAACCATCACACAGCCACAGTGCTAAATCTATAAATAATGTTAGGAGCATGAATATTGCAACTGTGAAGCATTTTCATTCCATGCAGCTTACTGTTTTAAACAGATGCATGTGTGAAGAGAAAAAAAACCCCAGTTTTTTCACTATAAGTTCCATTTGAGAAGGCTAAGGGACATTAATTTATTTTGTTTAAACCTAATTGCTGTTATATGTTTCTATCTGAACGTTAACTGTGGCAGATGTTTAAGCTCTGGGGGGCTCTGGGAGGATACAATTTGTATCCAGTCTAGCAGAGTCTAACAGTCGGCAGAATTACACATGCTTTTAACATCAGTAAAAGTAACTTAGAAAATACTCACGTACAAGATATATGCATGGCTTATATACACTGCTCACAAAACTTTATATATATATTTAATAATGATTTATCCCCTTATTTTTGTGAGCAGTATATTTTATTCAAGTAGAATAATAAAAGTACATGCTATTAAATGTACTAAAAACCAACACTAACAAATAAATAAATATATTTATTTTAAAAAGCCTTTCTAATTCAGGTTTTGAAACATTTTATTGAGGACAAGCTGTACACAACCATGATAATGGTTTGTACTACAACTTCAGGATCCATCTAGAAAAAAAATGTACTAATTACATTATTATCATTAGCAAACCACATCAAGTACAAAACATCAGACATGATGAACCAAATTATACAAAACTAAAAACATCAATTATGCTAAATATCTTATAACTAGACATGTCAATAATTAGTACTGCAGTACATCATGATATTTAACCCAAACAATAGTAATGATTATTGTAGAACAAACTGCAACTTCACCAACTTGTAGAGCAGTTCTTTTTTTAACTCTAACCATAACCGGTGTGCTTTTATGCCAGGTAAAATGCCTCACGTATAAACCAAGGATTCGTGTGACTTTAGGTGCCTGACTAGAATTGGGTAAGTAAAAAAAATTGATTGAATCTATAAATAAGTAGATTCATAAAAGCTTCAGTAACAAGCTTATTTTGAAAATGTAGTGAATAAAAAATACTGATTTTTGTTTTTAAATTTTGTTTTGATTTGGTTTACTTAACGCTGCTTTCAGCATGATACACAAGGTTACTTTAAACCTTCTCATGCATACTTAGATTGGTCCTAATGCCAATCTTTGGACTGTGGGAGGAAACTGGTGCACCCGGAGGACACCCAAAGGGACACAGGGCAAACATGCAAACTCCACACAGGTGGGATCTGAGGTTGAGATTAAACCAGGGACAAGGCAAATGTGCTAACTGCTGCTAAAATATTATATTAAATAGTAAAGAGCTAATTGATTTATCTGATGCACACAATGTCACGGAACAGCTGTACGTACTTGCAGGAGAGATTTAATTTGCCTCTCCTATTAAACATCCTAGTATTGCTTGTATGGACAGTATTAACATTTTGGTTCCTAACACATAATGCTAAGCAGGATAATGCTCGCCTACACAAAGCAAGAGTTTCCCAGGAGGTTATCCAGCAGACTCTTATAGCCTTATTAATGTACAGTGGGAAAGTATTTGATACACTGCTGATTTAGCAAGTTTTCCCACCTACAAAAAGGGGGATCTGTATTTTCTATTGTAGGTACACTTCAACTGTGAAATAATCTAAAAAAACAATAAGAAAAAAACATTGCATGATTTTTAAATAATTCATTTGTGTTTTATTGCATGAAATAAATATTTGATATAATAGAAAAACAGAACTTAATATTTGGTACAGAAACATTTCCTGTAGTTCTTGACCAAGTTTGCACACTGCAGCAGGGATTTTACTCCTCCATCCAGATATTCTCCAGATCTTTCAGGTTTCTAGGCTGTTGCTGGGCAACATTGTGTTTCAGGTCCCTCCACAGATTTTATATTGGGTTCAGGTCTGGAGACTAGCTAGGCCACTCCAGGATCTTGAAATTCTTGTTACAAAACCACTCCTTAGTTGCCGTGGCTATGTGTTACGGGTCATTGTCATGCTAGAACATCCAGCCCCGACCCATCTTGGCCACAATCTCATGATACATGTCCATATCCGTCTTCTCTTGAACACATGCAGTCGTCCTGTCCTCTCTGCAGAAAAGCACCCCTAAAGTAGAATGTTTCCACCCCTATGCTTTATGGTTGGGACAGTGTTCTCATCCATCTTTTTCTTGGCGAGTGGACTTCATACCAAAAACCTCTCTTTTGGTTTCATCTGACCACATGACCTTCTCTTATGTCTCATCTGGATTATCCAGATGTTCACTGGTGAACTTTAAACAAGCCTGGACATTTGCTGGCATGAGCAGGGGAACCTTACTTGCCCTGCAGGATTATAATCCAAGACGGTATATTGTGTTACTAACGATCATCTTTTGTGGTTCCAGCTACCTTTAGGTCATTGATCAGGTCCTCCCGTGTAGTTCTGGGTTGATTGCTGATCATCCTTACCCCACGAGGTGAGATTTTACATGAAGCCCCAGACCGAGGAAGATTGACCGTCATCTTGTTTTTTTTTCTATTTTGCTGTTTTCTAATAATTGTGGCAAAATTTGCCTTTTCACCACCTTGCCTTTGCCTTCTCACCAAGCTGCTTGCTTGTGCAGGTCTACAATTTTGTCCCTGGTGTAAGCTATTTGCTCTTGGGCATGGTGGAGAGGTTGGAGTGTTATTGATTGAGTGTGTGGACAGGTGTTTTTTATACAGGTAACGAGTTTAAACAGGTACAATTAATACAGGTAATGAGTGCAGAATAGGAGGGGCTTCTTAAAGAAAAACTAACAGATCTATAAGAGCCAGAGTTCTTGCTGATTGGTAAGCACTTATTTCATGCAATAAAATACACACAATAAAAATGATACAATGTGATGACAGTGAACCTGCTATAAAAACTTGTGTGTGTGTGTGTGTCTGTGTGTGTGTGTGTGTGTCTGTGTGTGTGTCTAACAAGCTTTGAGAATCTACCACCAACAAATATGACCACATTAAAGAATATGCCACAGCTCTGCACTTTCTGAACTTACTGTGCATTACTGGAATCCATGCTGTACTCTTCTGAATACCTGGGAAGAACACGCACTAAGCAAATAGTGTGTAAAGTGCAACATGCATGCACAATCAGACAGAGTGCATGCACAAGTCAAGCCATGGAAGTGGAAAGATCTAGTTCCTCTGTCATTTTAAAGTAATACTTTGTGAAATGAAAGCAACACTTGAATTTACTCTTGCAAGAGGTAACGTTGATTTTTAGTTATAAATGCTATTGTCCATACATTCCATTTAAAAGGCAGCTAGCATTTCTGGGCAACATTTGTGACAGAAGTCATTTTTTGTGTGTTACTGTAAGCACAAACTTGTCTTTTGGTATAGAATACATGTCCCAGATCCTAAACAACACTCCTGAACACTACACACTGTATAGTTTTTTTTAGTAACCAGCAACATGCTGAGCTACTCTTGTTGTAGTCTTCTATTCATTTGCTCTCTCTATATAAAAAGAATTAAAAGCAGCTTAAAAAATCAGCAGCTTAAAAAAAAAGCAGCTTAAAAAAAAGTTGGAGAGACTTTGTGAATGAAGTCACTGTTTTGCAGTTTTCTTTTTAAAGTTTTTTGAGCGACGTCTGATTTATGGGATGATTATTTTAATTGTCAAAAGTATAGATCAATTATATAGGCAATTATATATTTTGAAAAAAAAAAAAACCTGAAATCTAATTGACCTCTGACTTATTATAAAGCTCATACTATCACAGGTATGGGAACAAATGCAGAACAACAGAATTCAAAACCCAGTTTCTGCAGTGGTGGGCTATTAACCAAACCAATTAATTTCGAATTCGGAGGCTTCGCTGTATTCTTCAGGCTCCACATTTAGGTGAACTGATAAAATAGAGTAGTTGCGAATTAAATGAATGAATACAACCCCTGGCAAAAATTATGAAATCACCACTCTTTAAGGAAAAGTTTTTAATTGTATAATTTAGTAGAAAAATTTTAATCATGAAGACATGCCACAAAACTTATTTTTTTCAAAATTACACGATTTTGGCATTAAGAAAACAATTGTGTTTTTGGATCAAATAGAAGAAAAAAATATAGAATCACTAAATTCTGAGGAAAATATTATGAAATTGCTCTGTAATTTGCAGTTCTAAAACAAACACCTGCATCAAATTAAATCTGCTAATTAGTTGTCAGTTAAAAAGAGTAGTCACACCTTAGAGAATTATAGAAATTTTTTCAAGAAGGTAAATCATCACGGAATGTTTGTTGGTTATTCCCAGTCAGCTGTGTCTAAAATCTGGACCAAATACAAACAAAATGAGAAGGTTGTAAAAGAGAAGCATATAGATGAACCAAAGAAAACATCAAGACCTCAAGACAGAAAACTTAAATCAATATGTGTTGAAAACAGAAAATGCACAACAAAACAAATAAGAAACAAGTGGGTGGAAACGGGAGTCAATGTCTGTGAAAGAACTGTAAAAAATCGCCTAAAAGAAATGGGATTTACATCCAGGAACGCCAAACAAAAGCCATCATTAACATAAAAAAAGAAAAGAACAAGGTTACAGTGGGCTAAAGTAAAACAATCATGGACTGTGGAGGACTGAATAAAATTAATCTTCATTGGGCAAAATGATGATGCTGGAACATTTGTTTGGTGACGGTCCAATTAAATTTATAAAGATGACTGCCTGAAGAGAACATGCAAATTCCCACAGTCATTAATAATATGGGGCTGCATTCCAGGTAAAGGCACGGGGGAGATGACAGTTATTACATCTTCAATAAATGCCAAAGTCTACATTGAAATTTTGGACTCTTTTCTTATTCCATCAGTTGAAAGGATGTTTAGTGATGATGACTTCAAGATAATAATGTGTCTTGCCATAGGGCAAAGGCTGTAAAAACTTGTAATATAAGTGATATAATGTAATACATGTAATATAAATGAGATGCCTGATCCGGATCTCAATCCAGTTAAAAATGTCTGGTGGAAATTGAAGAAAATGGTCAATGACAAGGTTTCAACCTGCAAAGCTGATCTGGGAACAC
This sequence comes from Parotocinclus spilosoma, assembly GCA_033117975.1. NCBI lineage: Eukaryota > Metazoa > Chordata > Actinopteri > Siluriformes > Loricariidae > Parotocinclus > Parotocinclus spilosoma. The sequence goes on from JAVSBV010125367.1 coordinate 11,894, forward strand.
CAATAACTGACTGCTGGAGACGGATTGATGAGAAATACTGTTTGTCATCACTTAAGCCCAAAGACTTAAGACAAAGTACCAAGGGTGCGTTTTCATGATTCCATAATATTTTCCTTAGAATTTAGTGATTTTTTTCCCTTTACTTTATCTAAAAACACAATTGTTACTGACTACAGCAATTATATGTATCTCTTTTTTTTATTGTTTTCTTAATGACAGATTTTTTACAGGAATTTTGAAAAAAAAAGTTTTGCTTATGATTATCAGTTTTCTGCAAAATGAAACAAATGAAAGATCTTCCTTCAAGAGTGGCATTTCTATCATTTTTTGCCAGAGATTGTATGTGCAAATCGGTTAGGATTAGTTCATATGACACCTATGGATTCATCACAACACTTAACAGCACAGGTTCTTTTAGCTTAAAACCCTGAATAGAGATAGCATCCTTTATCCTTATGTGGATACTAGAATGGCAGCTGCCACCAGAAAGGAATGCACATTGTATGTTTCTGGTTTACATCTTGACACCTCACCTTAAGCATACCATACACAGATATAAATGGCTTCAAATTACAGAGGACAGCACACTTAAACAGAGAGCTAAAGATATAATGGATGATAACAATGGTAGAATGAAAATGATTTATAAAACTGAATTATCGTTGCAGGCTAAAGCACATTAGCAAAGGCAGGCCAGTGACAGTTTTAAAGACAGGCTTCTGATGGATATCATATCATAGACTACACCTCTCACTCCATTGTGATATGAAAATACCAGTCGAGATTTCTCTAAGACTGCAAGGGAAGCTCAGCTTCCCCTGAAATGTCAAAAATTAAATGGTCAAATATGTCCAGTTGTGTTAACATTTCAATGACCTCAAATGTTCATCTCATACTCGAATGACTTGATTTGGTTCATTTCTAGCACATTTCTGTTGGTCAATGCCATATATTTCATAAATTGTTTTCTTATATGGTCTCTGGTCAATGCATTTGCCTGCATGGAACAGGTTTTTTTTCATTACCTCGAAACTCAACAGTGATTGGATAAATGCCATGATTTTGTCCCACCTCCAGATGCTCAGTATCTCTGGTGGTGAATGGCTATGTAGGCGGGTCTCGACACTGGGCTTCCAAATTATGATTGGAGGATCAGTTGAAAGGCTGAATCACGTTTTGACATCTATTTTGAGATCTACACAAACATATATCACTTACTCATTAGGAAATCAGGCCCATCACCGATTTTGCAAGTGAAGACGAAAGACAACATGCAACCCATTTCTGGGTATTTGTTTGGCAAAATTACATCATGTTCATTTCTTCACTGTAAATAAAACACAATCATATGTCCCTGTTTCAATTTAACATAATCTCAACATTTCTGCATTTGAGTTTAATATTTTTTCGTTAGTTCGTTGTTGGACAGTGCAATGCAATGCCTTCACAAACTGTTATCGGTAGTGGCAAAAATTGAAGCTACATCTGCGGGTGTAGAAAGTTTAAAAACTGTTTAAACGATGGGCCATGGACATCTAAGCAGATAGCTCTGCTAGCCAGAGAACACTGGTCAAGTCCCTGGACATGTCTACTTGGTACGATAGGGTCACAAACATGTTTCTTAAAAATAAATGGAGGGCAGAATTAACGTATGAATAAATTGACTAAATTTAAATAGTACAGAGAGAAATATGACATAGAACAATATCTCAGTGGTTAAAAGCAACTGTAGCACATCCACTGCGTTTGTTATGTTATGACTGTATGAATATTGAGATGAGGTTTGGTTATCACTTTGATTAAGTACAATGCTATGGATTTTACATCTGTGTGATTTGGACTAAACAACTGGATGTATCGAATGAAACAATGTCGATTTTTCGACGCTATTTTGTTCATTATTTTATTTATCGGTTGTTATTTCATTTTTTGTTATTTGAACTATTGCTACAACCTGTTTGACTAAATAAATTAGTTTTATTCTTACATTTAGGAGAATGGGTCCCATTTTAAGTCTTGGTCCAATCTTTCTTTATGTTCTACTTCAATGTTAATGGAAATTTTCCTTTCCATTGCTAAGCTAGGCTTGCTCAAATTGGGATTGGCCCAAGAAGATAATCTACTACTGCACTGTACTGTAGTTTACCTTACAGAAGTTAGCCTAAGGGCAAATAAACCATGAAGCCAACATACTGTCACTGATAATGACTCCACTAGAAAAGATTACAGGTTGCACAATTTAGGTAGTTAAGTAATAAATGTTCTATTAACATGAAACTAATTTAATTTAATTTATGTTATGTAAGCCTAAACAAGGCAACTATTAAGACAATTTTACAAGATTAAAAACTCTAATTACCTCCATACTTGTTCCAGTGAGTCGGTGTTAGCTCTCATACCGCTACCTTTCCAGATTCCATACAGTTAGTTTACTTTGCGATCCCTATAGGTTTGCTGCACAACCAACTGCGTACGTCTGTACAGATCACTTCCTTTATAAGAGTATGCATGTTGTACTAATTATAGCTTGTCACTTCGAGGAAATCCTGGTATAACCACAGAGGCTTAAGATTTCCTTTAAAGTAAAGTCAAAATTTGTCAGACATGCACATTAAATCAAGGTTCAGCATCCAACCGCTGTGGCATCTTTAGCTACAAGCTAAACTGCAAATGTTCTTGCTGTCACTCTTTTGTCAGCATTATGCCATTCTGTGCCATGTTTGGCTCACATAATTTTGACAATTCTATCCACAGCCTAACATCATTCACCAACCACTTCATTAGCAACACTTTGCCTTCAGAACTTCTTTAATTCCTTGTGGCCTGTATCCCTCTGAGGGATTTTCTTTCCACTACATCCAAAAAGTTATCCATTGGATACGATCTGATAACTGTGGAGGCCAGTTGAATACAGAGAACTCACTGTTGTGCTTAAGAAACCATTTTGAGATGATTTGAGCTTTGTGGCATGGTGCTTCATCCTGCTGATCACTGTGGCACTTTAACCTGGTCAGCAATAATACCATTATACCACCAGCAGCAAAGTGGACCTCTGATACAAGGCAGGATGCTAGTATGCTAGTATGTTTTACACCAAATTCTGACCCTACCATCCGAATGTTACAGCACAAACTGAGCCATGGCAACGTTTTTCCAGTCTTATGTCTAATTTTGTGGCCTGAGTTGCTTGTTCTTAGCTGTGTAGATATTATCTTCTGCATATTTCGGTTGTAACAACTGGTTATTTGAGTTACTGTTACCTCGAGCCAGCCTGGCCATTCTCCTCTAATCTTTGTCAGAGAACAGCTTTTCCACCAGAGAACTGCAGCTCACTGAATATTTTCTTTTTCAGAGAATTCCCTGTAAAACCCTAGATAGGGCTGTGTGTAAATGTCCCAGCAGAGACGCAGTTTCTGAAATACTCAGTCTAGTCGCTGTAGTTCAGAAATCAATATTTTCGTCAATAAATAAGATTTGGTTCCAGTGATCACCTATTCAGTACTTCATTAAGTAGACTGAAGTGTCTGTGGTGTAATTAATTCGATACTGGGTTTTGAGAAAATTTGTGGTGATCTCTTAATTATTCCTAAACTATATAAATGGGGTTCAGGGTTTTTTCTAAAAAAACCTTTTAGTTATGGACTTAGGTTTGTGACAATGAAGAGGTGGGGTGCTGACATCTCAGCACCTCTCATGTTTGTCCAACCTTCTGGCTCTCACTTTTCTTATTTTGCCATAGCTATATGTACTGAAGTGCCCGCTCATAGCATGCTGTACTCTTTCATCATAAAAACCATTCATAAAAAAATTCATCTTACTATTGTTAAATATGACAAGAAATCTGTTTAAGTTTAGAAAAGTCCCTTAACCTAGAAACAGAACACTGACAAACACAGCAGGGGGAATGTATTTTAATTAAGGGGTTATCTGGTTTGTGTGTGTATGTGTGCCTTTTTGTGTGTGTTTATGTTTTTAAAAAGTGTAAACACGTGTTTTTATTACATAAATTTGTGACGTGCGAACACCATGCTGGTAAAAAACAGTATTTTTTATTCACGTTGTTTGGTATTAGTCTTTAACAGGGTTGGTAATGAGTCTGTCAGCAAACAGTCTGTTTAATACGGAGTACATGTGAGTAGGTTTTCTGTTTTTGTTGGTTTGACTTTCACAAAGACACAACATTATAAAAAGTTAATTGCTGTAGAAATGCAATATCTACATACAGAATTCTGTATTTTTACTGTTACAGGGGTTTTCTAATTATTCTCTCAGCACCAAGAGGGGGTGATGCAGCACACCCAGCATCCCTACTTCAGCTGTTACGCTGACGACCAGTTACACGCATACACACACACACACACACACAAACACACACACACGTATGACACAATTCGGCTCTCTGCTCTTTAACTCCCGCCTCTGCTTGTGGATCCGGCGTGTTGACTGGCTGTTGTGGTATCCAGATATTTAAGCCAGCAATGCCATGTTATGTTATTTCCAGAGTTAAAAGACAGATTTCTATTTCCTGTAATAACTAATTTTAAGTTTTAAGATCTTTTCTATTAAAGTGAAAGGACCATGATTGGATGGATGTAAAACAGCACACCTGTATTCTGTTTCTTATTATTTAGTACAGTATAATTTCAGCTAAATATATGTATGAACATATGCTGTCATCAAAACAACGTCTTTTTCTGGGACGCCCCTGTTTATCTCAGCAAGACAATGTCAAGCCACATTCTGCATGTTACAACAGCATGGCTTCATAAGTAAAAGAGTGAAGGTACTAGACTGGCCTGCCTGCATTCCAGACCTGTCTCCCACTCAAACTGTACATCAAGCAAAAATGGGAAGGAATTCCACCTACAAAGCTTTAACATTTAGTGTCCTCAGTTCCCAAAGACTTATTGAGTGTTTTTAAAAGGAAAGGTGATGTAACACAGTGGTAAACATCACTGTTTTGGAAACCCAACTCTTTTGAAACGTGTTGCAGGCATCAAATTCCAAATGAGTGAATATTTTCAAAAAGAAAATAAAGTTTATACGTTTGAACATTGGGTGAAAAGAATTTGCAAATCATTTTATTCTGTATTTATTCATGTTTTACAACGACAAAACTGCATTGGAATTGGGGTTGTGGATCATTCATGGGATCTTTATGACTATGTCATGTCTCCCTGTTTCCATCTCTTTTCCCTCCAAAAGTTCACTGCAACATCACTGATGAGAAAATAGTGACACAGGTCTCAAAGCTGCATTTTGTTAATCATCTGACCAATAATAAGTTTGTCACCCTGGTGTGTACAGTAACCAAAACAGAAAGCAAAGAGCGAAATGTTCCACACTTTTACACAATGCAGTGTGGCTCAAATGCTCAATCTGCACAATAAATGAACACTGTCCACTGGTATTACACACAGTGCACAGTGCTTTTAAGTGCTTTTAAATTCCGATTTTTAAAAAAATACTGACATCTAACTCATATATGTAATATTCTTGTAGGACCTAATCATGTTGGAATGATAAAAAGAGTTAAAGATATGATGCAAGGTTGGAGAACTGCCACATTAAAAACATTATTGATATTTAAGACCACGAGGCACATGAGGGGGGAACTTAAAGGCATTACTAGAGTTCAGTAAACCAATATCATACAATGACATAAATTCCTAAAGAAACACACACAGACTGGCAGAGATATCACAAGCTATTTCCTGTTTATACATCTTAACAGTTCAACAGGTCCTCAAGCAATGGTCTTCACCCTTAGACCAGAGGAACCCCCTGTACAGCATTGTGTTTGTTTACCCCACTCCAACACATCTGATTCAACACACAAAAGACTTTCTAATTAGCTGATGTGTTGAATCAGGTGCCTTCAAAAAGGGATAAACAGAAAACTCGGCGGTGTAGGGGTCCTATGACTAGGACTGGAAATCTCCCTGGTGAAGCAGTCCTAGAATTTAATTTTTCTTCTATGGTGCACTAAGAACATGTAACTGCAGAGATATAAATGTAATTATGTTAGTTCTGAACTTTATAAGCTGTGAACTACTTTTGAAATAATTGATCACCATACTAAGATCAAAACTTATAAAATGATTTAAAATACAGTGCCTCCTGTTGTTTTAATTGTTGTATATGTAATGACAATGTACAATGTAAGTTTTCTATGCAGAAAACAATAAAGTAACTTCTTATTTTTCCATAAACACACTCTCTTATAAAATTGAATAAGATTATGGCTTCCTATCAATATGATCTGTTGATGTTTATTACCATATACAGTGCATCCGGAAAGTATTCACAGCGCTTCACTTTTTCCATATTTTGTTACTTTACAGCCGTATTCCAAATTGTATTAAATTAATCTCTTTCCTCAAAATACCCCATTAGGACCATGTGAAAAAAGTTTTTTTGATAGTTCTGAAAATTTATTAAAAATAAAAAACTAAGAAATTTACGTAAGTATTCACAGCCTTCGCCATGAAGCTCAAAATTGAGCTCAGGTGCATCCTGTTTCCACTGATCATCC
>JAVSBV010125385.1:0-18423 GCA_033117975.1 Parotocinclus spilosoma
TCAAGAAGGATAAGAAGAAATGGACAGCTTGTGAGTTAAATATGAGTGTCACAGCAAAGGGTCTAAATACTTATGACCATATGATATTTCAGTTTATCTTTTTATTTACAAAAATCTACATTTACAAAAATCTTTTTTTTTTCTGTCAATGATGCTGAGTATGCAAGTGAAAAATATAAAGGGGTCTGAATACTTTCTGTACCTATTGTAGGTTTTATATTACAAGCAATGGAAGGTAATGCTTGGCAAAATTGGCAGAAAACACCACTTTATCCTAAAAGTAGCAGACAGTGCTAAAGATTGTTTTATTTAATATATGTGCACTCTTAACTGATAATGACATACACTGTTTTAAACATTTCAGGACTGTAAAGATTATAGGCATACGCATCATTTTAGTTATTTTAACACAAAATTCCTCTCAATCTGACAATGAAACTAACACATACCTATCAAAACCTGCCTTGTTTATATAAAGTCAGTGACATACTGAGTGGTTTCATACAAATTCAACTCCTCGGGTAGAAATGCAGGGACAGTTTCATTAAAAGAAACACAAAGTAATTTAACTTCTTTGAAAAATATCTGGGCCAGCACTGCTGCCTCATAGAAGGTTCAATCCCAGGGTGGAGCGGCCTGGGTCCTTTCTGTGTGTTGTCTGCATGTCTTCCCCGTGTCTGCATGGGTTTTCTCCGGGTACTCCCACAGTGCAAAGACGTGTTTTAGGTTAATTGGTGTCACTAATGTAGAAATTAGTGTGTGACTGTGTGTGTGTGCCCTACAATAGATTGTATGGTTGTTTTTGGCTTTGCGTCCCGAGTTGTTGGGTGGGCACCGGCTGACCCACGGCCCCATGTGGATTAAGGGGAAGATAATGGATAATGGAATATTTGTAATATTTGTAATATTTGTAAACAATATATTTAAAGGTTTTATGTAACACACTTAGTTCTGCTATCTGGCATAGCCAGTATATTTCAGTCATTTAGAGCATATCTTATTAGAGATTATTTTAGACCTGAAACAGATTTTCACACAAATCCTCAAAGATGAAAAAGAGAACCATTTTGAATGAATGCAACAAAAATATTATACTTTTTTGTATATTTATTGAGGAAAGTGATCAAACATTACATATCTGTAGGTGCAAAAGTATGTTAATGATTTTGTTAAATATATGTTGTGATCACTATTTGCCACAAAAATTGCAACTAAACATTTCTGGTAAGTGTTAATCAGTCCTTGGAGGGATTTTATTCCATCCCTCGTTACAGCGTGTTCTGGCATTTTGAAATATGTTTATAATTAACAGCCAGAAGTCCATCAATTCCTGGTCCATACCCTAACGGAAATTACAGAATTGCTGTTCTTGTAGTTAAGTTCCATTATTGTTTTGGTAAGCTGTAGAGTAACTCCTCTTCTTAAGATAAGATTAGATAAGATAAACCTTTATAAGTCCCACAGTGGGGAAATTCACATTTTTACAGCAGCAAAAGGAGAGCAAGGCACACATTATTTACAGGTTATTTACAGATGCATTGGGATATTATTTAACATTCAATGGGTATTGCACATTTTGTTGGTGTGTGTTAAGTGTGTGTGAGAGTGTGTGTCCGTGGTCTGTTAAGAGCAGTGCATGTTTTAAGCTCAGCTGTAACAGCAGCAGGAAGGAAGGACCTACGATAGCGTTCCTTCACACACTTGGGTTGAAGCAGCCTGCCACTGAAGGAGCTACTCAGTGCTGACAGGTTTTTATTTAATGGGGTGGGAGTGGACCTCCAGCATAGATCGCTAACATCCCTTTGTCTCCCAGCACCTGCACTGTGTCTAAGGGGCTTTCTAGCACAGAACTGACACGATTTGTGATTTTATCTAGTCTCTTCATGTCTGCCATTGAAATTGTGCTGCCCCAGCAATGTCCCCAGTTAGAGAGGTGACTGTCCAAGTACAACAAGTTCAAACTTGTCCTTCAGCAGCCCAGGCTGTATGGTTTTCTTAGTGTGGATCTGTGATGTTCTTTCAGTAAAGATCTACATACTTGTTCATGAATATGGTTCTTATTTCGGCTGGTGTATTTGCTATAGTAATGAGTGGTTAAGGTACAGCAATTAATTTTGGGGTCTATCAGAAGTCCCCTGAGGCTGAGATAGTTGTTTGTTTAGACAGCTGTAGCTACTGAGTGACAAATTTAATGTCTTATGTGCTACTAAAGCTAAGTCATGTGACTAAAGCATAACCCTCTACACTCTACCTTATACTTCTCCATAAAAAGACAGAAATGAAGATAATGGAAAGGCAACTACAATCAGCAGTACAGCCAGTATAATGCGGTGTAATGTGATTTTGCAATTTTCATTTAATATATTTTTTTCATAGTTCAACTCTTTTCATAGTTTTGTAACCATTTTCTGCAGTGTCTCTTTTCTTTACTCAATTCAACTAAACATGCTATGTTCTGTATTTTTATTCCTCAGGCTTGAATTTCTGTGTCTGTAAAAAAATATCAGACATCTACCATCTGTCTAAAAGTCGCATCCAAAAACTAATTTATTTCCTGCAATGAGTACAAATGCTGATCTTCTGAGTCAAGATCAGAAAAAAAAAAACAATCAGAGAAAGGATTTTCATCCCCCATTTGTGCATCTCAGCCTATCTGTTCTAGTTCTGGCTCACAGTTTTGCTTCACCACTCTGCATGTCTATGCATGTAGCAATATTGATGTTCTTCATAGCTACCATCAACACTGCTCCTTACAGCCACAGAACCACCATTATCAGCAGTCTTAGCCTCAGCATCGGTATTATTATCACAAGAACATTAAAATGACATTAAAATACATTCCCTACAGCTACAAAAAATCGAGCATTCTGGAATTATAAGCACACTGATATTCTTTATCATCATCAACATTCTCCACAACACCATCAGCACGTATCATAACTGAAGCACCAACAGTGCAATCAATAACTACAGCATGATCAGCATTTATAGAACCACAGCACTTTCAGCATTCCATATAAACATAGCACCACCAGCACTCTCCATAACCAGAGCATCTTCAGCCTAGTCAGGCCACTACCAGCAGTGTTTCCATTCCACATGGCCCGGCTTCCTCAGTAACACTGGCTTTGTAAGGATAGGTGTACCAAACACATTTAAAGCAGGTCATGCTGTTTATACTAGTTTACATGTACACCAAGTCTGATTTATCTTCATAATTTATTGTAAATAAAATTTGTTTGTTTACTCAAAAAAATAAACACATAACACTTTCTGAGGGAGGACTCCTTACAGCGGGCAGAGAAAGTAAGGTGCCCATGTAGAGGGGAGGACCGGAACTTGAGCCATGCAAACAGGGAGCCTATCCAAGGAAATTACAGTAAGAGCTCTGCTGAGCCACTTATGAAACACTGATTTTGTTCGTTTAATGCACAACATCTTAAAAAAAAACATTGCGTGCCTGATGAGAGACCAAGACCCTGATATATATTAGATAAATAGATAGACATGTTTTCAAGAAGTTTTCAGATGTCAACAGTTTGGAAATATTTTAAGCCTACCTCAGCAAATCACGTGGCCACGAGAAAAAGGCAGACTGGAAACAGCACATCTTCATAAAAACAGACGAGTCAAGATTTAATACCATTCAACCCATTCTTCTAAGGAGTATGATGGAGGGTGCAGGAGTGGATCACCATATCACATAGCATGGACTCTCCACTACCTTACAAACAGACCACAGAATGTGCGTCTTAAGTACTGTAAATCGGACACAATTTTGAGAAGCACTGGGTCCCCCTCAGGAGACTGTCCTGGCTCCATTCTTTTCACACTCTACACTTCTGACTTCACTCACAACACAGCAGCCTGTCACCTACAGAAGTTCTCAGATGGCTCTGCTGTTGTTGGTTATATTCTGGATGATGATGATAGCGAGTAAAGGGAACTCACTAAAAACTTCCTGGACTGGTGTCAGCAGAACTGCCTCCAGATTAATTAAAACCAAAGACGGTGGACTTTCGCAGCACCAAGTCCACTCCACCTAAATCAGTGAACATCCAGGGAGCATTGAGATAGTCAACAAATATAAGTACATGGGGGTTCACATGAACAATAATTGCATAATGAGATCCTGCTTGCGATCTCGTCTGATGGCTTACTCCTTCCTGCTTATTCACCGCTAATTTTTGTCTTCTCCCTCTCTGCTTTTCCTCTGGGCGGTGCTCCCCCCTTGCTTTTTATTCTCCATATTGACCACTTTCCGGCTTTTCTTCCTGGCCAATTAGTGAATGTGTTCATGTTTATTTCTCTGCCATTTTCCATACTTATCAAATCTTCCCGGCTCCTTCTATGCGCTTGTTGACAAGTTGGTTTGTCTTCGTATTATTTTTTGTTCTTCTTCCTTCGCTTTCCTAAGCATTCTTCTCACGCTATTCCCAGAGTGCGCTTTCTCTCTCTATCGCTCCCCCTACATGCTTCCTTCAATGTACTTGTGATGTTTGTTTGTTATGGGGAATATTACGTAGTGAGTGTTGGTACTGAGTGTTGCTGTTTCCTGGTTGTTTCACCCCATCTGTATATACACCTTATTGCTGGGTACTTGATATATTAAACAAGTTTGCGTTTATGTCCGCCTCCATATTTATCCTTCAAACACTGCACTACCCTGGTGTTTGTGACAAATAAACTGGATTGGACAGACAACACACAGGCACTGTACAAGAAAGGTCAAAGCAGACTTCAACTGCTAAGGAGACTCCTAATAACATTCTTTGACACTGTGGTAGCATCAGCCATTTTTTATGGAGCTGACTGCTGGGGAAGCAGTATCTCGTCCTCTGACAGGAAGAAGCTGGATAATCTGATGATGAAGGCTAATTCTGTCTTGTGATGTGCACATGATTCAGTGGAGGTGGTTGGGGAAAGACAAATGAGTGCAAAGCTGTCTTCCATTATCGAGAATCCCTCCGACCCACTGCAGAAGATGGTCACAACACTAAGCAGCACTAAGGTGTTCAAAGGACAGATACCTCAGCTCAGGATGTACAATCAACATCTTACCTAGCAGATCACTTGTACCTGTCACAGCAATACATACTGTAATACAAACATCAACCATCCACTGTACAATATGTTATGTGCAATAACAATTTTATGTGTGTATTGTGTATATTTTAGAACATACATGTTTCATATTGTAATCTTATCTTATCTTATCTTATCTTATCTTATTTAATCATGGAAAGTCAGCAATCCAACCAGAGCAGCTTGCTGGCGGAGATTAGTCAGATTAACTGTACACTCCGAGGAGTGGCTTCTGACTTGACAAACCACACAACCGATCTGTCTAAAATGGATGATGTTAAAATCCTTACAATGTATTATGAGTGAAACGATAAACTGTAGCAAACTTTGTGGAATTGTGGTAATGATCTTTAAAACAGGAGTCAGTGGAATAATGTGTGGCTAATTAGGCATGGAGACCAGCTGAATGATTTTCTGTGTACAAGGCCTGGGTATTGCACTGGACACCACAAGCTAGCGCCACGACCAGCTGTGGATCAACCATCAAGGCTTAGATTAGATTTTTACATTCTTCGGCGATGGAGAAAGTGTTAAAGAGTGTCCAAAGAAAGCATAGGTATTGAGTGGGGTGGATGTAAGCTGACATGTCAAGGGCAAGGCTTTTACAGTAGCTTGCTCCAAGAGATCAACGTCAGGTACATGCTTGCCTATCCAGCATCCTTGTGATTTTCATTGTAAGTAAATAACAAATCATGCACTTATGGAGAGGCTCAGCATTTATTAAAGAGCATTGTATCACTAAAAACTGAAGGGACAAACCACATAACAAAAGTAAAGCATTTTGTTAAGGTACGGCAACACACGGAACAAAATTATTAGTTTTGAGTGTTGCTCAAATGTAGTTTCTCCCATGCTTTTTGATTGGGTTCTATTTGGTTTGTTTGTTCTAGTTAGTTATTATTTTATTTTTACACATACAAAATGTTTGACGCACTTTCTTAGTTGGTGCAATGCAGGGCATTTGAGTTTAAGCATGTTTGGGTATACTTTATAAAATACCATGCTATTTAATTATTTTAAAATGATACAATAGAAGTTTATGGATTTTTTTAGGATTCTGTCTCTTTATGTTGGTGTACTTACAATAAAAATTACAGACCTCTCCCTTCATTGTAGGTGTGAGAACTTTCAAAATTGGCAGTGTATCAAGTATTTATTTTCTCCACTGTATGTAATAGGAAATCTGAGTATGCACTTTTTAGGATGAGAATCAATTTCTATGAAGGAGTGGAATGAGTGTAGCTCAGCAATTAAAGTGGCAGAATACAAGAAACATTATTTCAGTTCTAAACAATAAAGACACTCTGGTGTCCTCGTCAAAGGAAATAAACTCTGTATTTTAACAGCTTTACAACTGTCTGTACATTATCTAATCCTGAATCAGAGCAATTGAAACATTTATTCACTGACAGATTTGGCTCTTTAGAACTCCCCAATTACGTAAGAGGATGTTAGAGCTGCCATAGCCTCTATAAAAGCATGAAAATCACCAGGTATGGACGGTCTTCCAATTAAGCATTACAAAAAATACACTAACTACAAAAACTATCACAACCGTTATAGTCTACCCATTCTTTAAAATATCAAGCTTAAAAGGCTCTTAGAACCTTTAGCAGTAATGATCAGGGTGAATACAAAAATAGTGGGGGTGAAAGGAGCAGAGAAAGAACATAAATTAATGTAATATGCTGACGATATATTATTACTTATTAGTGACCCACATGGTTCTATACCCCTTTTAACTATACAATTAATATTCAGCAGTATAGTGCAAAATAAACTAGGGCAAATATGAAGTCATGAGCATTTCTTGTGATTTACTTTCAGCCAGCATAAAGCAGTTTGGCTTTAGATGGGTCCCAACTGGAAATAAGTATTTGGGCATAAAATTAAGTAGAATCTTGGAAGAAATGGCGATGTTAAACTATGAGCCTTTGTTGGACACGATGAAATTTCATTTGGACAAATGCAACCAACCAACTGCAGTTGGACTCTCTGGGGTAAAGTAAATATTATTAGAATTATAGTTGCACCCCAATTTAATTGTATTTTCATAACAATGCCTTTGAATATTATTCAAATCTATCTTTAAACAATATGACAACATTTTAAAATAATTTCTACGGGAGTGCAAGAGGTCTAGAATAAGAATAAGCAGAATGTGCTCCCCAAGTGAGAGAGGTGGCCTCAGTTTACCACGTGAGGATGTAAATTTAGCTATTCGCTGGTGCCAAGCTAACTCAACTAGATTATATAACTAGAAATATAGAACAAAGCCTTGTTAAGTCTTTTCGTCCTCTGGACATCCTCTAACATTATAAAGAGAACCATAACTCAAATCATGTATTATCTCACTCATGACATATTTGGATGAAAGGTAAAGTACTTAAACTATCATGTTTTAAGCAATCATATGCCTCACTTTGGCATGATCCTGAAATACGAATTGGTAAAAAACAGTTTATTGGAAATAAGCGTAAGCGATTTGTTTACAAATAGGATATGGATGTCTTATACTGGAATTGTGAAGAAATATGATTGTGAAGCAAGCCGAAATTTTAAAAAATGTTTACAAGTAAGGCAAGGAAAGTTTAGAGATAAAAATAACAACCCTATAACAGCACATTTCAATAGAGTCTCAAGATAATATGGCAGAAGCACTTGGGTTGTAATATTAACAACGACATGTACTTTTTTTCAACTGTTTTGGGGGAATTCCCAGTAACCTTCTGGAATTAAATCCTTTAAGTAGTGGAAGAATGGTTGGAACATGTACTACATTTGCAACCTTGCCTTTGCCTTCTTGGAGATAGATAGGAAATCCCTGGGGTAACAAATAATGAGCTCAACTTGATAAAAGTTTGATTAGTAACAGCCACAAGAATAATATTGCGTAACTGGCAGAGTACAAAGATCCCCGAACTGAAAGAGTGGACTGACAGAATGACTGAAATTGCATCTAATGAGTTTAGGCTGGGAAGCCTTGATGGTGAAGGGGAAGTGAAAACCACATTGGACAATTTTTGGAACAACATGCACTTGACATGACCTGAGTATTTAATCTTTGATCTTGCTTTTTTGTTTTATATAATAGCCTTAATTGGCTTTATTTATTTACTTATATACTACGTATGTGTATGTATGAAAATGCACCAAATAGTGCCTGCACCTGTAATATTTCATAATTTACTGCTTTTGTCAGAAGAGGGGAAGGAAGGAGACAGGATGGCGGATGTAAACGCAAATGTGACACTTTCAGCGTCAATGACCATTTTAGTGACAGAAAAAAAAGGATACACTGATACTCAAGGTTACATCAAAATTAGACATACAACCCAAAATCATAAAAGATCAGACAGTGGGGAAAATTAAAGTTTTATTTAAATAATTTAAAGAACTTAAGCATGTATCACTTTGTAATGTTGGGATTCCTCCTCATCACATTCAAAATAAATTTTGGCACAGGGTATAGCAAGCAATTTATGTTTTGGGTGTTATTTTGTTCCATTTTTCCTGCAAACACATCTTATGTCGTTGTTGTCACAATTTTTGGTTTAAAAATTCTTTATTAGGGACAGGTCAGAACTGCAGTCAGGTCAATCTAGTACCCGGGCACTTTTCTGTTACAGTCACTTTTTCAGTGTGTGCAGCTAGTGGTTATTCATTGTCTTGTTGAAAATGTATGGACATCCCTGGAAAAGAAGACATCTTAAAGGAAAGATCTCAATGTACTGTTCTGCATTAATGCTGCCATAACAGAAGTGTAAAAGGCACTGACAGTGACATGACAGGAGCTATCTTTTTGACTTGTTGCTAAAACACACTTTAAGGTCATTTTCTTTTTGTTGGTCTGGAGCACATGGTGTTTATTTAAAAAAAAAACTGGAATACTGATTGTGATGATGATTTAAAATCCAGTTGTAGTGGGAGAAATAATTTAATCCCAATCCAATTTTGAAGTACATTGTTTTTTTTTCATTTAAATAATTTTCTCAGACATTCTCAGGCATAAACTGCCCATAGTGCAGCATAGTTAGTCCGTGTTAAGAGCAAAACCCAACACTGGATGTTTACAGTTTAAAGCTACATTCTCTACAGCAATTGCTAACTTACTTAAGTATGAACTGTCCAAGTTCCATACTGTCACCGTGTAGTGGAGGAGGAGGAGGAGGCTGATTTAAAATTGTAACACGGTCCATTATTGAAACCAGTGGCCAGATAGTAAAAATTCACCACTTACCTTGATTCCATGCTCGATTAGCTGATCAAGTGTCCTCTCTTTTACAAACATGACTATGGCCTTGTTCTTTCTAGACACCGACACGATGTTCTCACATCTAATTAATTCACCCACAGAAAGTAACACTTCCTCCAGCGTGACCTTGGGTTTTGACTCACAGCGCACCTTGTAACATTGTGACCAGCTGGGTGCCACCATCTCACACTGCCATGGGGGAAGTTTTATCACACAGTTTAAAATATCACACTTACTGTGTTGATACTTTTTAATAATTAATAATTTTCATTAAGCTGGTACACCAAAGAGTTCATAAAAATAAAAGGTGAAAAAAATCCTTCCATAAGCATCACACTACACATCATCCTCAACTGATATATTTTATTTTACCATATAGAAAATAGATTTTTACCATGGCTAAAATAGAAGTACGTGTGTGTTTATGCGCAAAAGTAATGACACATGCTACATAATGCTGTAAATTAAAGTAAGTACACCAGTAAAACAGATTCAATTGAAAGCAAGTGAATACAGCTGAATTTCATGATTTAAATGTAATTATTATTTACTTAGTTATTTTTCTTCTAATTCAGGATGGTTGGTAGTTTAATTTGTTTTGTTTATTTTTGTTAGGTCACTGTAGCTGCAATAAGATTCTTGTTCAGCCATTACAGCAACAGACTCAAAAATAATATTCATACAAGTGTAGGAAAAAGCATACTGAAATAGTCAAAAAACAAATACGAAAGCATAACAGCAAGTAATAAAACAAAGAGCTAACCAAAAGAGTAGTCAAAAAAGACAAAGACAAGAAACAAAGCATGAATCATGGAATAGCAAACCAAAACGCCTAGACACCCACACCAGGCAGTGTGACTTCACAAAGAACCTGGGAAAAAAAGATGAACGAATGAGCAAGTGCGTGTGTGTGTGTGCATTAGAATGCCGACAATTTCATATCTGGAGGCTAGGTTAGGCTGTGTGTGTGCATGTAACTCCTAGCCAGGCGCATGAGAGTTTAACCCTCTACCAACCCCATACCCCTACTCAAACTTCAAAAAGACAATGTGGGCTGAGGAGCAGTGAGGTTTTCCACATAGAGAATTCAAGTGCAGACAACCTCGAGATGTGGAGCAGAATGGTCCTAAAAATGGAATGGCTAGGGGTCGGATTCTCAGGTGCTTCAGGTTCTATCAAAGTGTCAGAAAACCTGGTTGTACAGAATTCCTGAGATGTGTCATTCCATGACAAAGTTCATGATGAGGTGGAACCAGAGGTGATCAGAAACCAGCAATGTTTGTAGCTTGTCAGTCACAACGGCTTTGGGCGTCTTGCTTAGTGCACAGACCCTTCAGGACAATTCCTGTTCTTTCATGTCATATTTGGAAGATGATTTGTGATTGGCCCTGGCATAGTGTAAGGGTTGCCTCTACGCCCCCATTCCAAGCATCCACCTCCATGACAAAGGGCAGAGCAGGATCAGGACGCTATCAGTGTAGGCTGGAAAAAGTTCCACAAAATGTCTCATAACATGCCATTTTCAAAGGATTAAAACACAGAAGGTGTGTTGGGCAGGCTGAACAGCATTACAATATATATTACAAAGACAAAAATATGTGGACACCCCTTATTAGTGAGCCCTGCTAGTTCAGCAACACTCAATTGTAAAACATCCATAACACAGTATAAAAATACATTTCTAGATTCTCCTTAGACAAATGGTGGCCAAAGAATGGGTTGTACTGAATACCCAGTTTCTGCTACAAAGACTGTTGCCAAACCCTATAGTATTACTTGCTTTGTCTATATAGTTTTTTTTACAATTGAAAGTTCATCACATATATTTTATACATATAATTACATATATTTTAATATACATATAGATTAATCAAATATAGAATAAGCACATTCACATTACATCAATACTGAATAAATTAATTACTTTTTGACCTACAGAGCATCTGTGTGTGTTTGTTTGGATGTGTGTGTGAGCGAGAATTTGTGTGTATGTGTGTGTGTGTGTGTGAAAGAGAGTAAGAGAAAGAGATAGTGAGAGAGAGAAATGGAACATCAGAATAGAGTGGAAGACAGATTGTTTGGGTGGGTGTCAAATAATGTCCAAAATCTAATCAGGTCCACAGGATAATAGCAATGCTCAGTGTAAGGCATGTAATCAGGTGTACACCAAATGCTAATGACAGTAGTGATTGTTAAGACCGTGGCAACCCTCTAGCACTGTGTTTGTGCATGTGCATTGTGTGTGTAGAGATGCACTGGCTCATATTGTTTCCCAGTGTGAATTAGTGAATAGACACTGGCAAAGGCAGAGCTTAGCGAAGCCAAGCTAAGCTCCAGAACAATGGCAGAATCAGAGCATGCATCTCTATGCTTCAGTTTCTTTTCTTCACTCACACTTTTGCACATACATTTTGACCCATGAATAAATGCACACAAACAAGACTTTCGCAAACTGTTTAACACTACTGTTTCAAATCTGTCTACTCTGTCATGCTCAAGTTAGCTCACTCAAACATCAAATTAGATTTCCCTTAAAAATATTATATATAAGAGAAATTGCATTATATAATACTGAAATGCAAAGCTAATATGTAATCTGACTTGTAACATTGTAGATGTGTCTGTTGCAGATATGGAACTGTCTGAGTACAGTTTGAGGTCACATTTTAAATACAAGTATACATGACTTAGCCAGCGCATGGTAGTGCTGTCACCTCACAGTGAGAAGGTCCTGGGTAACATGTGTGTGTGTGAGTGTATGTGCCCTGCGATAAATTGGTCTCCGGTCTAGGGTTGTTTGTACCTTGCACCCTGCGCTACTGGTTAGGCATTGGCTCTCTCACCAAGTGGATAAGAAATTGCATGCAAGAATGACTTACCCATTATGCAATCTGTCCAATCACCGTATTATATAGTACTTAGCAAAGCTGTAGTTTCCTGGGTATTGACTAAATAGCCAAGATACTGCAGTGTTTCCCATGCAGCGATTTATTTTAACTTAACACTGACCACACACTCATTTGACTATTTTACTTGTTAAAATTGGCAAAACCTTATTTGACTGCACATATGCATGCAGTGCATAAACTCCTTCAGCTTACTCTATCTCTCTCTCTCTCTCTCTCTCTCTCTCTCTCTCGCTTTCTCTCTCTCTCCCTCCCTCTCTTTCTCTCTCTCACACACACACACACACACACACACACGCACACACCCACACACAGACAGACACCCAAACAGACATATTTATGGAATAAGAAAATTGAATTATTTCCTGTTGTAGTTACAATGTGAGCAGATATTTCAGAAAAGAGCAAGTAACATATTGTTTTCTGAAGCCTGCTCTAGGTTGTGCATTTAACCTCTTTGCAAAGATACAGTGCGTAGGACAGTCAGAACCAAATTCCATGATGGCCCATCATCTATCTGCCACAAATAAAAGGTTATTCTCAAAAATAAACTAAGTCATGCAATCCACACATGCTTTTCATGCAGCAGAGCAGAGATTTATTGCTCCCAATTCACCTGAATGTGAAAAGCTGTGCAAATAATGAGCACAGAACCAGTCAAACATTACTCAACATTGAGAGAACTCGTGCTGACACTGCATTTGTATTATAAAACATTGTTAAACTTTTAGAACTATGATAAATATAACATTTTGCACTTTTGAAACTGTGATGCCAAGCTTTTCGGAGATAATCCTGTACCCAGATTACTGGTGCTTGATGGTAATAACATTTCAGGGTTGCTTTGACAGCTCTCTTGTCTGTCTTTGTGTAAAAGGAACAGAGAATAAAACTGGCATTTTTAAACTCCAAAGCCACCAGTAGGCATACATAGGCTAATTTATATCATATTAGTCTGGTCTTGTCATTTTTAAAACTAACCAAAGGATGTCATTAATGTTGTTGCATTGTTTCAATTTTCTACCCTACCCTAGCCATATCTTGAAAGTTTGTATTTGTTGTTTCTACTTTGGCTTTTCTGTATCAAACATATGAGTAAATAAAAACCACAGCTGACAACTGTACAATGGACACAGAACTCCTGAGCACAGCCCAGTTACAGTGGCGCTCGAAAGTATTGAGGGATAATGATCCTATATTATATATGTGTGCGGCAAAAGTATGTAAGCCTCGAGGATCAGCTGTTAATTTGAAGGTGAAATTAGAGTCAGGTGTTTTCAATCAAGGTGATAACAGTCAAGTGTGAGTGGGCAGCCTTGTTTTATTTAAAGAACAGGGATCTATCAAAGTCTGCTCTTCACACCATGTTTGTGGAAGTGTATCATGGCACGAACAAAGGAGATTTCTGAGGACCTCAGAAAAATAGTTGTTAATGCTCATCAGGCTGGAAAAGGTTACAAAACCATCTCTAAAAAGTTTGGACTCCACCAATCCACAGTCAGACAGTGTACAATTGGAGAAAATTCAAACCCATTGTTAAACCTCCCCAGGAGTGGTCGATCAACAAAGATCATCCCAACAGAAAGGTGTGTAATAGTCAGCCAGGTCACAAAGGACCCCAGGGTAACATCTAAGCAACCGAAGGCCTCTTTTACATTGGCTAATGTTAATGTTCATGAGTCCACCATCAGGAGAACACTGAACAACAATGGTATGCATGGCAGGGTTTCAAGGAGAAAGCCACTGCTCTCCAAAAAGAACATTTTTTTTACAAATTGCTGCTCATTTGCAGTTTGCTGGACAAGCCAAACAGCTATTGGAAGAGTGTTTTGTAAATTGATTTAAATTAAAATAATAATGTTTGGAGAAAGGAAAGCACTGCATTCCTGCATAAGAACCTTATCCCATCTGTGAAATGTGGTGGTGGTAGTATCATGGTTTGGGCCTGTTTTGCTGCACCTGGGCCAGGAAGGCTTGCTATCATTGATAGCATGATAGCATGATTGATACCCATGAACTGAATCCCAAAAGAAGGTGGGTCATGCAGCAAGATGTTGAACCTAAGTACACAAGGCGTTCTGCGACTTAAGAATAGAGCAGTTAATGTGAGGAAACCCACCAACATCCCAGAGTTGAAGTTGTTCTGTACGGAGTAATAGGCTAAAATATCCCCGAGCTGGTATGCAGGGCTGATAAACAGTTACTGTAAACATTTAGTTGCAGTTATTGCTGCACAGGGGGGTCACACCAGATACTGAAAGCAAAGGTTCACATACTTTTGCCACTCACAAATATGTAAAATCATATTTAATCATATATTAAGATAATTTTTTCTCAATAATTAAACTTCCAAGTATAATTTTTGTCTCATTTGTTTAACTGGGTTCCCTTTATCTACTTTTAGGACTTGTGTGACGAACTTTTGAGCACCACGGTATGTTGTCTTTACTGCCTGGTGACTCCTCAGATCACCAGCAATAAACATCTCACATAAGACAAGGGCTATTCATTCTTCTACATTTTTCTACAGATGCTATCTGCAGTCTCTTGTATTAATCCCAGCTTAATATTGATCAGTAATATGTTTAAAAGTGAAAGTATTCTAAGAATATCCTTTCCATGTAGACCATAATGCAGTTATGTAATGTGATAAGAAGTTTAATGAAAGTAGTATGCATCAAAAAGTGGAGTGATAGACCAAGGGAGCAGCATCAGAGCGTGAAGAGGCAGGACCAGTGGGACTGGTCCAGGGATCTGCAGGCTAGAGGCAAGTTTGTGGCTCCATAAATCTAAATTTATATTTAACTGTAGCCATTTAGCAGGAACTCTTATCCAAAGTAACAACTGAATCTTGCAGCAATCAAGCAGTTATGAGTTAAGGGAACTGCTCCAAAGACCCAACAGTGGAAGCATGTTTTGAAACATTTATCTTCAATCTAGTAACTTAACTGCTCAACCACCACAGTCCTAATGTGCAGGGAAAAGCGCAAAAAACAACTAAAGACGTCTGGGAGCAGAAGCAAGTGAGAGATCAGAGATCAATTATTATTTTTGTGATTATTTTTATTTAGATATTTATCATTTCATAAGACTGAACTGAAGTTCAGTGAAAGTGAAGTATGTAAAAGACAAAACACCAATGATAAAAATACATGTTTAGTCTACTTGCATTGTATTGATCTCACCCCTTTTTAAAGGACAGAATAACGTGTGTTTATATGATTCTGTGATTACTGAACGTGGTTAGACAGTGTCCTCAGTAAGGTTTGATCTACTTAGGCAGGTATTTAGTTATTTGCATTAAGGAGACAAATTGAGATGTGAAATAAGAGAACTTAAGTCTTACTAATAATACAAAACTATGCCCCTGTATTATATTGCATTTTTCTGTATAACAATATTTATATTATTTATGTTTAACGGGGTCTCGTGGGTTACACTGCTTACACTGCTGTCTTACAGCAACAAGGTCCCAGATCCCAGCGCTCAAGGGTTGTCTAGGGTTGTTCCAGCCACGCCGAGCTGGCGCACGACCCCATGTGGATTAAGCGGAAGATAATAGATGGATGGATGTTCAACGTTAAGGACTTTGATAGAATCTTATGGGGATTACAGAAGAACGAAAATTCAACACAGCCAGAGATAGGTAAGGAACTTCCAATTGGCAAACTGGGCAAAGTCTGCCTCAACTTCCTCAGAGAGGTTTTAAAACCATTGCACTAAAAGTTTATAGTCAAAAAAAGAAATGCAAAAAGATAAGTATGGATTTGGGAGAAAAGAGCAAAATGAGTAAGAAGTTTATTCTTTGTTTTCCAATATTCATCATAAGTAGATTCAGATTCTTTTTCATTCATCTATCTTTGTGAGCCTTCATTTTTCATCGCTGTGATGTTTAGACTGCACTCTGTTTCAAGTTAGAGCAAGCAAGCTATGTCATGATTATATTGTGTTGGCTGTGATTGAAAAGTCTTCAAGGTATTAGACTGTTAATGTAAAGGCTTCCAATCCCACCTGAACCCAGCAACCACTATTGGGTAGCTTTAAAGGCTCTCAATTGTTTTTATTGTAAGATTTTATTAAAAGTCACCCTGGCTAAGGGAATCTACTCACTGTAAATGTATACAAGGTTTAGGAGTGTGTTTATGGCGATTTTTTTACCATTCTTCCAGAAACTCATTTATGAGGTCACATACTGATGTTGGTCGAGAAGGCCTGGCTCTCAGTCTCCGCTCTAATTCATCCCAGAGGTGTTTAGATTGAGGTCAGGACTCTGCAGGCTAGTCAAGTTCATCCACACCATACTCTGCCATGCATGTATTTATGGGTCTTGCTTTGTGCACTGGTGCACAGTCATGTTGGAAGAGGAAGGGGCCAGCTCCAAACTGTTCCCACAAAGCTGGGAGCATGGAATTGTCCAAAATGTTTCTTTCACTGAAACTAAGGGGCCAAGCCCAGCTTCTGAAAAACAACTCCACACCAAATTTTACACTTGGCACAAATCAGTCAGACATGTACAGTTTTCCTGGCAACCACCAAGTCCAACAGATTGCCAGATGGAGAAGCGTGATTCGTCACTCCAGAGAACGCACCTCCACTGCTCTAGAGTGCAGTGGCGGCGTGCTTTACACCAATGCATCTGACACTTTAAATTGCACTTGGTGATGCATGGCTTGGATGCAGCTGCTCTACCATGGAAACCCATTCCATGAAGCTCTCTGAAGCCACATGAAGTTTGGAGGTCTGTAATGATTGATTTTGCAGAAAGTTGGCGACCTTTTCGCACTATGCGGTTCAGCATCCACTCCAATCCGTCAGTTTACATGGCCTACCACTTTGTGGCTGAGTTTCTGTTGTTCCCAAACACTTCCAATGTCTTATAATACAGCTGACAGTTGACTGTGGAATATTTAGGAGCGACGAAATTGCACAACTGAATTTGTTGCACAGGTGGCATCCTATCACAGTTTCATGCTGGAATTCACTGAGCTCCTGAGAGCGACCCAGTCTTTCACAAATGTTTGTATAAACAGTCTGCATGCCTAGGTGCTTAATTTTATACACCTGTGGCCATAGAAGTGATTGGAACACCTGATTCAGATAATTTGGATGGGTGAGCAAATACTTTTGGCAATATAGTGTAGGTTTGCAACCATAACATCTTTACGAATGTACATTTTTACTGTTGGATTTAGGCAGCTTTAAAAAGATAACATAATAACCTGAAACCTGCATAGTAACTCAGTGAGAAATATGCATGAATTATATGGCAATACTGTCCACAGTAATACAATTAGTCAAATTCACTCCATGGAGTACCTTAAGCACCTTAAACCAAAACTAATCCACACTGAAGTCAGAAATCGCGTTGCAGTCATTCCTGTCTCTCCTGTCCCCTCCTTTTCACTGTGCTGCAGTGATGAGATTTGCACCCATTCAGTGACAATCAGATTAGGGATTTCTTACATTATAGTATAATTCAAATAATAAACTATTAACTTTATATGTAACAGCATTATTTTAATTTCAATGACTTGAACGGTTTAGCATAAAACCAGTAGTAAGCAAAAGTTCCTTCACATGACTTTTATTGTTATGCACCACAACAATGACACAATTAAACAATGAGAGATTTTACACTTGCTTAATTGCCTTAAAGAAAAAGTCTTCCTGTAATGTGGTCATTCATAAATATAACATAAACTTGAGCAGCAACTATGAACTTGCTGTTCTGTAAATAAGAACAGAAAGTGGATTTAATATTTATCTCATTTGGGAATAACAAACTTCAAATGAAAAAGAAGACTTGGCTAAGAGGCCGTATCGAACATATATTGGATACGTCTGGTCAATACCTGTTTTGTGTAATAAGGTCAGTATCGTGCCTGACGGATCAGTGCTTCACTAGTAAATTGGGTAGTGAGATTGGTGGATGAAACCTCCGCTATCTTTGTAATACACACTCCAGAACTCCAAACCGGAAAAAAGGTTTCATCTTTAACAAATCCATCACACTGACTAGTCCATCAGAGTAGGGATGACCTAATATTTTGCCTTCTCTCACTCTCTCTCTCTTTCTCTCTCTCTCTCTCTCTCTCTCTCTCTCACACACACACACACACACACACACACACTTGTGTAAATAAAGACATTCAAATGACAGGGAAAAGAAATTGTCTT
>JAVSBV010125394.1:0-18422 GCA_033117975.1 Parotocinclus spilosoma
ATAAAAGTATGAGATTTAAGGGAAAACACAAAATTGTCTAGGTGACCCCAAACTTTTGAACGGTAGTGTATGTATGTGTTTATACTATTCATTTGTGGAATGATTTATAGCAGCTATGTTTAATTTCTATTTACTTTCAGTCTAGTTTAATTTATTGTCATTAAACCATACCATTAAGCATAGAACGATGCAAGAGGACCAGCTGACTGCATGCAAAACACCTTTGTTCCATTTACCAGTATACAGACATTTTTTTATGCTTTTAAGGGTTAAGGATCATCTGTAGTAGTCTGGAATTTAGTTGGCGGAAACGACTGCCTTGTCAGATACTGTTTATTTGTACTTCGGAGCCGGGGTCAAAACACATGCTGACAAAAACAAGAGAGCAGGCAGACCAAGGTCCAAACCGGAGAAAGCTAAACAGAAGTAACTGGAAAAGGTCTACATAAACCACAGCTTAGTAATACAAATATGCAAAGTTCTCCACCACACATAGTAACACAGAGGGTAGAGATACACAAAGTCAAGCAGGGAAACATGTGACAGGTGGAAACTATTAAGAAAAAACTTTAAAAACAGAGTGAGATAACAAAAACAGGTTCTACACTTCTCTTGGATCAATGACACGACGCCGTCGCCAAGTCCATACCATAAACGCTATACTACTTCTGTACTAAACTCACCTACGTTACTCATTTGTTTATTCATTCATTTTCGTGGACTCTTTATATACATTACATTACCAAATGATAAACTTGTTTCGTCTACATTTCAGTGTTTAGTTTGGTGATTCATAGACTGTGGTAATAGAGCTTTGGGACTACCTAAAAATGCTTGACACATGAGTAACACTATTTAAAGTGTTTTTACTAAATTTACTACTTTTGTCATTTTATTTCTTTTTTTTGAATTCATATTTTACTTCACTATATTGTATCTTAGAATTCTGACATCCAGGACTGCAAAGTAAGAATTTCATTGGGCAGGGAAACTTGTTTCCTACTGTCCATATGACAATAAAGCTTGAATCTTGAATCAAGCTCATTATACAGTTAAGTTCAGATTCAAAATTTGGATAATTTTGTAGGCCTAGTCTTAATGGTACTTTCATCTACATAAGCTGTTTTAATCAATGGTTTTGAGCACAACGTAGCTCAGGAGCTTATCTATTGACAGGACAATGGTTATAACGTTGTGTCCATGGAAGGTCATTATTAAATAAGTCTGTTCATTCCGCCGCTGATGAAAATGCTGCTCTGGGATTCATATAACACAGAAATGGGATATTTCAAGTTATTGGTAACTATTCATTAATAGTTTTAAGCAATACCTTCAATAAAAATACATTTAATACATTTGCATGCACAGGTGAAAACAATTTCTGAAAAAGAAGTGCAAAACACATGTATTGCAGGAATTTCAGTTTATACAGAATTCAGGTTTATGGTTAGCCATCAGGATCCAATATACTATGTTGTAGAAAACATCTTGGTGACATACATATATTCATAGATGCATAGAATTCCATAAATGCCAAAACCACCAATGGTTTGGAGTCCTAAACAGCAAAACAAATGGTATTAATGGTATTGCTGCCTCCTTGTGAATGTAATGTAAAATTTACCTGATTTACAATAGGGTTGGATTTCAATAAATATTATAAGTTGAATGTATTGAATGATGTATTGAAAGTGAATAGTCCATTAGAACTATCGTAATCTGAGGAGTACCTCTATATGGCTCTGGTGTTTATGGCTTGTGTTTCTCTGACTGACAGGGGAGAGAAGCATATGTTGGTTCCTCAGGGGTTAAGGCTCTTAACCTTCAATTATTCAGATCAGTTGTAAGTTAGGCTGGCTAAAAGAGACTACTGAAGTGTTCTAAGCATTAAATTAAACCTAATGTTAGTTACACCAGCCACAAAAATTAGGGGATATTTAAAACGGAATATGAAGCAGTATAAAAGAAGAATTTGTTTTTATTTCACTAAATAGGATCATCAGAAAAACAAATGAAAAGTCGAAGAAAGTTGTTTGATTACGCAAATGAGATGCAAACTCAGTTATGGTGATTGAGTAGTAAGTAAGATATTTATGGGGGTGAACAGAAGAATGTCAAACTGGACGAGAGTGCCCCCACATTGACTGGTCAGTAGGGTGTATGGTCACTAAGACTGCCAAAACACCCAGACAGTGATGGTCCTTGTGGGAACCTCTTCGTATTCATTTGAAGTTTCCCCCAATTTTTGTGAGCAGTGTATTTTAGTAATGGAAACATTGCTAAATAATCTGAATATTAATAAACAACATTAATAATTGCCCATGTTCATTATCTTCAGAACCATGACAGTTAACGGTGTATAAAACCAAGGTCAATATTGTGCTTAGTTACACTCTGGAGTTTGGAGTTTTCTCTGGGTCGAGTATGAGACAGTTAATGCTGTGAGTCTGAATTATGTAACCTAATTACAGTAAGAGCAAAGACAACAGCAACTGACCCAGGCCAGAACATTGGACAGGACAGAGCACGCCATAATTAATTTGTTTTCACAGTGGCTGCCTGTCTGGTAAGGTCAAAACCAGGAGAGTACCCCAGTGCCCAATGCCAAGTAAACTCACAAACCTTTCCAAAGGCTTCCATTGAAACCTAACAGTGATAAGATTTGTTGATTACTGTCCGTCTGGTGTCCCTGACAAAATCTCACAGACACCACACACACACAAGATGATTATCTTCTCAATTATCAGAAGCCAAAAGGAAAAAAATAACAGAAATGATTAAATATGGTCGTAAATATCCTCATCGTTAACAAGACTGTGAGACCTAAATGAGACATGACTGCAGATTATCTTAAACATACACTTCTTACAAAAATCAGGAGATATTTAATTGTGGCATTTTTGTGAGCAGTATACATCTGAAATTAAACTTCAGGTCTTTACAGTCTTATGTGAAACACTGGCCAATCGGTATTTTCCTCACAAGCCCTAGCATGCTTCATATCTACCTACATCTTTCAAACCATGTTTACGTCTGGGTACTGTGAACCCGACAACAAAAACATCATCTTTTATTTCCTGAAGTAATTTAAGGTTGATTTGAGGAGTTGTTATGATTGTATTGTGGCAAATTCCAGACCCTCTGGATTTCAGTTACTTCACTGTTTCTGGAAAACACTGACTTTCAAGATTTTGTTAATATTTATTAGAATCCAATTTTCCATCAGTACACACTGCTGCTACACAACTAAAAATCATAACACACCCACCACCACAATTAATAGTTGGTTAGGTGTTATTTTCCTGCTGTTTCTTCTCCAGATCACAGCACTTGATATCGAGTGATAGGCAAGTTTCTTCTTCTCATGCTTTCATGTAGATCATGTCTGTGCAAGTCACTACTTCCACGCTAACCAGCGTTTCCTTCAGGTCCTTGGTAGCCATCTGAGGACTTTGCTTTTCACTACATTATTCTATAAAGTATTTGAGATATTTAATGTTATCAAATCAGATTTTTATTCATGATTTGCTCAATTGCAACATTTGTTAGCCAGGGACTACCTGTATGTCCAGTACAGCAAATAACCATGATATTTAGCTAAAATATGAGCTCATTCACTATCGTAATACTAATACTTAATACTCATTTTCCTCAATAATAGTCAAAAACACCCCAAAAATGTGATAATTTTAGGGATCAAGACTTGTTCCATTCAAAGGCTGTGAGGTTTCTTTTCACATTTGACTAAAAGTCTATATAATTTAATGGTTGTTCATGCATTTTATTTGTATACAGAGCTGCAGATCAAAGCCACACACAATGCCCTTTATTCATCAGGCACTGCATTCAAACAGCTCCATGCCTGGTTCATTAATCCATGAATATCATTTGCTTTAGAACTTACATTAATACAAGGAGATGTGTCGACAGTACGCCAGCAGAAGGAACATATTATGCGGTTAATGAACACCAAGGACAGGAAGGAAGTTGCACTTGGTGGAATTTGGCTCTAGAGGTTACCTGGTAACAAACCTGGTCCTGGTAACCTCTAGAGCCATATTCTACCAAGTGCAACTTCCTTCCTGTCCTTGGTGTTCATTAACTGCATAATATGTTCGTTCTACACAAATATTGGGAAAATGTGTACTTAGACACCTGTGTACAAGTTGCCGTAGCCAAGAAACTTGAGCAGTTCCTCAAACATTGAACAGAAATCACAACAAGGAGACCAGACCGGACCTGTGTTTTTCCAGGCGCTTGTTTCGTATTACATGTGGCTTTGATCACATTGTTTTAACAGTTGTGTTTTTATCACATTCTCCATGATATGCGTAATGTAGAGAGCAATACGATTAATGATTAAATATGTTCATAACTGGTTAAAGTAACGAGGGTTTAAAAGGGGTTATACAAACCCTGTTTTCGAATCTTGTACAGCATGTTGATTTACCATAATTGCGTGTCTTAATATGTAACGACAGGACCAATTAATTTCCAGGTTTGCAATTTGCGATTCACATTTTTTAAATTACATTTACAAATAACTGAACTACATTTGGCTTTATTACAGGGACTCACAGAAATATACAAATATAGTGATTCATTACAGCCCCAGATAAGAGCGACTGTCCATTACTTCCAAAGCAGAAATGGAATACTGATTTATTAGACCACAATACACATTTCTGCTATATCATGGTCCAACCAGACGCCTCTGAGCCCAGAGAAATCGATTTCACCTCAGGACATGGTTAACATGCCAAGTTTTTGTGCACAGTAAGGCTTTCAGTGGCTTTTGTGACTGTAACTCTGTGCTAGTATGATTGCGCCCGTGACTTTTAAGTGTGGCAATCACGTACACCGAAGTGCCTCTGGAAATGCACAAGCACAGCCTGATTGACAGGAGGCCAGATAAGTAATCCTGGACTTGCTACTGCACCACAGTCCCTGGTGGATATCAGAAGCACTGGAAAATGTTTCAACTGGATATGGTATCGCTGTGGAAATACATGGCCACAAGTTTTACAATAGCAGAGGGGTCATACACATGGGAGGGAAATGTTTTGAGACTAGGGAAGTGGTCAGACCGAACTGTGGGGAAAAGGGGGGGTAAAAAAAGTTTCTATATACAGGCTAAGAAAGCATACATGATATCTGTAACTCATACATCTTTAACTCTGGTCAACCTTAGGTAATATTTTAGTGTTATTTCTGTTACAAATAAAATGGCAACAACCAGAGATACCTCTAGGACAGCGCACCAGTCCATCATAGGGTTCCGTTAAATGTACCACCCTACCTCCACGTTTCCAGGCCCACCTGGGAATTGAACCCAGGCTTTCACACATTGACATTTCCAGCACTAAGCCACCAGAGCTTCTATATTATATCATCATTCTGTAGCAGTCAAAGAATAATTTAATGCGACTATTAAAGTCACTGAGTCTCTAAAGGAAAACATTTTTCAAAGAAACATATTAGTATCCAGGTAACACTGGATGATCTGGATCCAATGAGAGTGACATATTTTGTATTCAGCACACAGCTGGGAAGATAAGAGACTGTTCTTCTGGACTTAAAATAATGGAACTCATTAAAATTCCTTAAATCCAGTCATGCCTCTCTTTGTTACCTGGAATAAGACAGCAGCATTAAATCGAAACATGAGTGACTCTAGTCTCGAATTCTTTGATCACTGCCTGTTCTTTACACATGATTACTCAGGCCTGCTAATCCATCGCAAATGAACAAGACCAAATATAGATAGAAGTCAAGCTGACAGAACAACCCAATACCCTAAAGCTGTTTAAATAGCTTTCCTTTGGGAAAGGGGCTTTCGTAAAGCAGTGGCTTTTATACAACGCTTAATATAAAACAGTGTTTCCCATGAATTAAGCAGCAACACTTGAATAGTACTTAGGATTACTGACTTCTCTGATCGCCCGAATAATGAACAACACATGCATCTCAGATGTCACAACAAATATCATACACTGAAGTCTTAAGCTTGACTCTATACCAGAACTGTCTGCAATTTAGCCATGGAAAATTCTACATAAAACTGTATGACTGGAACAATTAAACAAAGGCATGTTTCAAAACTGGACAGTTAAACCACTGCAATTAAATCTTGGTCAGTAAGGTTCCAGAAACACAACACCAGACCTTGGCGATGCAAAATTTTGTTGTGAGTCCATGTCACTAAGAAACTGTTGTATTCACTAGCTGGCTCTTACCTCCTCTGACTTCTAATTTCTTCCAAATATTAAGAAAATATTACTTTTTTTTTTTTTATCATGTTTTGAGGGTATACATGGTTTTACAGTATAAAGAAGACTCAACATCAATAAGTGTTATTTGTGGTGCAGTGACAAAGCCAACATCCATCAAATAGAGATTTACGTAGATGTGGATTATTTGTTTGTTTACCATATCAGGGGGTAAAAAATTGAGGTGTTGTTTTTCTGAAAATATTCTGAAGCTTCAAGGGCCAAGCTCAAAATGTTTTGGGACGGTGGGACTTCTTTTCCTCTGTGTGTTAATGGTTTGTACAGTTATGCTACATTTGTTTATTATAGCTTTATTGATCCCAAAACATTCGGCATGTGAAGTCATCTTTTCTCATCGGTCATCTCCAGTTATAATGTCGTTCGACACTGCAAATTAATTACAAGTAATTCCACTGATAGTTGTCTGCCTGCCATTTGGCCTGCCGAAATATTGGAACAATCTTAAGGACTGCGTTCCTAACACCCACCAGCTGCAGCGTTTACAAAAGACAGATTGTCCTTCTCATGTTGCAGCTAATCAAACAGTCAATAAGCTTAATGTTACTCTGTTTATTTCTGTAAACTTATGAGTCATGCTAACATGGACTTCCTCTTTTTCCCTGTAAAAAGTATGGGGCACGTACCAAATAAATAATGTGTCTGAAACTCATGACTGAAACTAGACTGGAAAACGTGTTTCTTCTAGATGCTATCCCATTAAAAGTCTCCCTAAATATGCATGAGAACTTTCGTTTTGATTATTTTTCTTCACTTCCAATCAGAAATATTTAGCCCCCTCACCTCCAGTTACGTTAAAGAGATGTGGATGAAAGATAAACAGTATTTATTAATACATATTTAAGTTATTTTGACAACAGAAAAAATACTTAAGTTCACATGTGCATGTGCACTATTATTCAACAACCTGCTTTAATACTTTGTGGAGCATCCTTTAGCTTTTATAACGTTCAACAAAAGTTTTTGGTAAGTACTAACAAGCTTCTTAAACCTCTCAATTGGAATCTTAACACATTCTTTACATGCAAAAGTAATTAGTAGTTCAGTAATGTTTGATGGCTTCCAAGCTGCAACTGCCTTCTTTAAATCCCACCCAATATTTTTAGGGTTTTGGGTTTAGATCGTGTTTAGATCTGATGACTGACAAGGCCACTCGAGGACATTCCAGGATCTTTGTCTCAACCAAGCTTTGGTTGATGTGGAGGTGTGCTTGGGACCATTGTCTTACTGGAAGGTACAGTGATTGCCAAGGTTTAATTTGTCAACAGATGGCATCACATTCCTCTTAAAAATGGCCTGGTATTTCTGAGAATCCATGATGTCAGCCCAACATCATCCATGACCCACCTGCTGTGGGAAAGGTATTCTTCTGGTCACACGCAAGACAAACCACTGGTCCATTTGTCCAAACAGTTCCAGTTTGGTTTCATCAGTCCATAGAACCGTCTCCCAAAACTGGCCTTATCCAAATTCCTCCTGGCATATTCTAGTCTACTTTTGATGTTCCTAGCGGTTAAGAGTGAAGTGCATCTTGGAGTCCGGCCATGAAGTCCTTGTTTATTCAGTGCACGTCTTGTAGTTGCTACTGAAGCACTTGTTCCAGGATTCATCATGTCATTCTGTAGGTGTCTTGCTCTCACACAGGGTTTTTTCTTAGTTACTAAGTGCCATTGATGAAATTTTGGTCTTTCTTCCATGGCCAGGCAGGTGTTAAATAAGTTTGAAACTTCCTTATAATGCTCCCATTGGTGTCTCTTGGGATGTTATATTTTTGTGAAATCTTCTTATACACAAGGCCCGTAAGGTGCGATGAAATAATGTTCTCTCTCAGCTTTTGTGAAAGCTCCTTTGTCTTTCACATGATTGCAACTCACCTTGAATTACTTAATGGGAGGGGTTTGTATATGCATCACAGCTGAAGCAAATGAAGGATCATTATAGAGTTCGCAAAGGCTTAATTATGTTTCAACTCCACTTCAGCCCAGAAAAACTGTCAGAAAGCTTTTAAAACAATAACATGCCTTTTCTCCCCTGATTTGAGATTTCACTCAACTAATACAGAAGTCATCCAAAGCAAAAACTTAAACTGATAAAGCCCTAAAATCTATAAATACAAATATTATGTGTATATATACACCGCTCACAATAATTAGGGGATACTTTAAAATGAAATTAAATGTATATAAACAAATCGCCCAAATAATATGTTGCAGTAGGCAGTAATTGCTAATTGTCCTTGTTTTAAACAACTGACAGAAGATAGTGGCCCTCAGTTACAGACATGTATGGTCCCGGTGGGCTATTTCAGTCAGTCCATTACAACAGCTCATTAACTACCGTGTCATCTTTTAGCCTAATTTATTTCCTATCTCAATGATAATCTGCATCCTCTTAACTGCAGTTTCATTTTATATGCAGAAATCACCTTTAGTTATCCTCCAGACTTTCTGTCATTCATGTCTGTCCTATATGCAGTTCTATTTTTAAAAATATCTGTGGGTCATTAGTCAGCATCGTATATAGTTTCATATGTATTCTGCTCACACCAAAATCAATCTCTTCTTCTGCTCCACCGTTACCCTTTCTGCTCACGTTACCCTAATAAGTGACCTCATGATATGATACGCAGCAGAAATGTGCTGAAACTAAATTCTGATCAACTGTGGTAAGATCAAAGTCTTTTTTTAGAGTCAGTGATTTCTGTACTGCCTTAAAATGCATTAATGTGTTTAATATATGACTTGATTTATTGAAGGAGAAGGTTATTTGTCATCAACTGGCCCTAGTGTAACACTAATCGCTCCTTAAGTTACTCAATCTATCAAGTAATTCAATTTAATTGAGAATTCGATGCGATTAGACACACCCAGGTCTGACTGTTGCTCGCCGTCACAAATCTAAACATAACTGAAATTGAATCTTGTCAGCAATGTGAATGTGTGGGCCAACATATTTCAAGCCGTCCCCTCTGCCAGGATTGAAGTCAGTTTGAAAAAGTGGAGATGGGAATAGTAATAAAAATATTCTGCTCACACATTAGGGGACATTACAAAACAAAACATCCCATAATGAAATAATCCCCTATTTTTGTGAGCATCAGTCTGGATAGGGTTACAAAGTCAACATGAGGGTAAATATTTTTTTCACGGCACTGAATCACAGTTACATTAATGCTTATCATCGTTTCTTTGTGTGTATGTGATGCATTCAGGATTGCTACCATTTCCTTGTTGTCCTGCTTATTAAATGCACAACAATATATTTAACAGTTTTGTTAGTTTGTCTTTGGGACACTTGACCTGAAGAAATGGACAAATCCAGGGACTGCTTAGGCATTCTGAGCCAACACAAATAACACAGAAAATAGCACAGAAAACTCCTTTTTTGTGTGTTCACTAACTTCAGAGAACTGCATATTCAACTGAAACTTGCTGTCATATATACAAAACATTCAGCATTTATATTATCAACACTTATTTATGTTTAAGGCTCCCAACTATAGTTGAATTAATTGGAATAACTTTATTAGAATAAAACCAAAAAAGTGTGACCTCCAATTTACTTGAGTGGTAGCAACATCTGGTTGGATTGATGGATGCCAAGTTGACTCTTCAACTGTCTGAAGGAGCTTAATCAGGAATGCTCTATTTGGAAGGGTAGCAGCCAAGAAAACTCTTTTATAGATAAGTTCACATACATTGGAATGTAGATCCTATTTTCTTGCTGTTTCTTTGTGGTTCTTACTGATGAGATATTCAATCCAACACCATTCGTTGCATACTCTGTAGTTTAAAATCTTCACCTCCAGTTATGAAATACCAGAATTTGGCTGCTAGATAAATGATGTCATGTAGTGGGTCTCTGAAAAGTGCCCATCTTCACACAGATGTCATGCCACCACTCAGCTTAAGTGCCTCCTCTGACATTGATGAGATACAACAGGTAATATACAAATGGGTTTATTAATGAATTCCTGGAAGTCTGACAGCCTCTTTGAGAGATAAATGGGTAACTTCTGGATGCAATTCGGCCTTTTTTCAGGTCAGTGAGAGGGAAATGACATCGACTCTGGTCAGAGAAACGTTTGGTCATTGCTCTTGCCTACATTGTAATTCCTGATTAGATTTACGGAATGAACACGGAAAATAAATTTTATTGCATTTCATATAACATACTTTCGTACCTTAATTGAAAAAGGCTTACAAATAACAGCAAAGCTGTTCCCTAGTACTGTAAGAACCAACTAAACCAATTACAGTCGATTCACGTTCATTGGACCACCGGTTAATGGGACCAGCCGCTTATTCGGACCGAATCCTAAAGTACCGAATCAAACTCTATTATATACGTGTAATGTTATTCCGCTTATTTAGACCAAAAACGTGTACAGTATGTAATATCCGTGAAGAAACTCTTCGTCTCTGGCATCACTACCCAAAAATACTCCAGAATTTCTCCCTAGCACTTTACTGCTACCTACAGGTCTTTGCCTAACATTTCCATTTACTACAAAAAAGGAAGCCACAAGTCGCCACATAGCCCATGCTAAAGCGGATCAGATCACACTTGATAAGTTCTTCAAACGTTGACTGGAATTTAGTAAGAACTTGTTTTTTACAGTATTATTACTTCGCATGCTGAGTACCTATACATTGTGTTGTAGATTGTTTCGAAAAACTTGGTTGCAAATTGTATTTTTCAATGAACAAAGTTGGTAAGTAACAGTAGTTCTTGTTTGTACAATAAAGGTTTAATAAACATTTAATATGTTACATAGCACGTCCCGTGTTATAACATAGAGCATGTTTGTTTAATCGGACCAGCCGGTTATTAGGACCAAAACGATCGCGTCATGTGGTCCCATTAACTGGAATCGACTGTATACTGTAATAAAAAAATCCTCCTCTCTACAATGATTTGCTATGGCTTCCCTTACACATGACACTTTAGAGTTCTCAGTATAAACTCACTTATACTGATTAGAGCAGTAAGAGCTAGTGTTATCCCTCACAGCAGGCCAATCAGTTTTAGCTGTACCCTTACATTTAGCAAGGACACCATTAAGGGACAGTACTCAGGGTTTTCCAGTCCTTGAAGCCTGACGGATTGTTCTTTGTCCTTCCTCAGAACTTCCTATTGTGGCGCCTAGTCTGGCACAGAAAATAAGTGACTTTTGATGTTCTGTATTCAAGGTTGTGCTCAGACATGCTTCCTTTTCCTTCAATCTGTGGCAGAGATAAGCAAAGAGTAGTTGGGTCAGTATTATTGACACTTTAAATAAGCAAATACAAATACCAGGTGGCACATGTCACAGGTGGGACTCAGATCGAAGTCTTATTAGACAGGTCTATACTAATAAGATTTTCTCAGTGCACTCATATGAGGTGGAAAGTGGCCAACATACATGCTGTTTTTCCGGGAGGTTTCAGTGAACTGGCTATGTTTTTTGTCAAACAATTCAAATGTGAAAGAATTTTGATCCAAGTAAGCGAATAACATTACACGTATATAATAGGATTTGTTTTGGTACTTTAGGATTTGGTCTGAATAAGCAGCTTGTCCCATTAACCGGTGGTCCAGTTAACCGGATTCGACTGGTTTTTTTTATACAGAATGCATATTTGTCTTACAGTGATTCCATGACTTCCATGGCTTCATTTTAGGTTGTGGGAATCATGAGCAGTAATGCTGACCTCATGCCAAAATGACCTTTCAAGCAGTTTCACAGTCTCTGACAATTTTCATACTGGAATAAAATCATAAAAGTCTTGCTAGAGTTGGGGTGGGTCAGTAAGCTGGTGGTCAGGATATCTGTCTTAAGTCAGTCTGTTTTGCTTAGCACTGAAAAAAAACATAGAAATAATATAGTAATAGTGCATGTAAAATAATTAAATGTGCCGTTTCATCTGATATTAAGATAACATTACAGTACTTAAGAAGTCACAAGATCTGTAGCCTTTGCAAAATCATAGTCTGTGGCCAAAAATGTTACCCTCCAGTCTTTAAAAATATTTTCACAGACTTCTAGCAAATGGCTAGCATTAAATATCTTCAAGCTAGAACGCTGTATTTGGCTCCAAATTACACAACACAGCGCAAGACCCCTGGACCCCTGGTTTTTAGTGACTAAATCCGGAAGCAAATCCCTGGCAATAAAGTTGCGATACAGTTTGTCATTTGCTTCACCTTTTCTGAGTTGTCAAAATTGCATCATATATTAGCATTTAAAATATTGATTCTTGACATTTGTGTGTTTCACGAGGCATCTAAGAATATTTTTTTTTTCCCCCACCGATAGTCCCAATGAAATGAAAAAGTCATTATAAAATTTAAACACAAATTAGTTTAAAACAATAGTTAAGATGGGCTGCTTGGTAAGTGGTGTAATGTAGCATCATTTACCAATTATATAATTTATTTATTGAGTAAATGCTTGTTGAGCAAACCTATTAAGATAGTAAATGATTGGCCTATTCTGAATAACCAGTGATTCTGCCCACCAATTTGGCAAATACAATGCCCTTTATTAGCACCATTCCAGGAATTGAAGGCCGCATTTGATCCTTTGTAATTCCTTGTCATAAAAACTGACACCATGCAGTGTTTGTTTATTAAGCACCTGCAAGAGCAGGAAGTATAAAGTTTATGGGTTTGTTGGTAACACTTCTGCCATGTGATTAGTGTTTGGGATGTTTGATTGTGCCCCTTTGTGTGTGGTGTGCTTGTATGTGTGGGGGTATGTGTAACCAGTATTACATTTAATTGGCAGCCTCCTACTTAAAGCACTTGTCTGTGTGCCTGTTGCTTATCTCGGTAGGTTACAGAGGCTCTGGAATGTCCAGCCTCCCCTCAGGCACAGCCCAGCTTAGCTTGTGTGACAGCTGCCCTGTTTAAACGACATAACATATAATCAACTCGTATTTATTGAGTGAATATAACATAATGAGAGTTCAACACTGCAGTGAGCATACCGTAAGACTTTAGTAAACATACCATGATTCATTTAGGATAATGAAATAGTTGTCTTAAAGCACTTGCCTGTGGTTTCCATACAAGAATCTTTTTCTAAGTTGAGATAATTCAAATACAGAGTTTGAGAGAGAGGGCAATTACGTGACATCACATACACAATCTTACATACTCAATCTCGTGTTCATAAGTCCAGCATCGATTAAAAACAAAACTAAAGCTTTTATTTACAGGGCCTAATCAACATGTTTAGCATTTCCAGTAAGATGTTTTACTAAGTCAACAAACATGATACCAAGAGTAATGGATTTAAGCTGCTTAAATGAGCTGCTGGAATTGAAACATTTTTCTCTCTGTGCATACTTGCTCTAACAACTGACTCCAGACTCCAGAGATAAAAATCTAGTGGCTTGAGATCCTGCCTGATATCTGGCCATTTAATTACATAAAATATACACACAACTGATGAGACCAGACGCAGAACCCTATAACATTTTTACGTTTATATTGTTTTACTTGCTTTCCGAGAGCAGTCTTCCACACTGTTAAGCCCTACAGCTAATAATAATGTAGTTCAGAGTTTTCATCCAATGGACCGGCTAAAAATAATAGTTCGAACTTCCAGCAGCAAGTAATGGAATACATTTAAGAAATACATTTAGCAGTAGCAAACCAAAACTAAACCAGGCCTTCGATTTGTGGCAGAAAATAATTGCAATGGGGCTAGAATGTTTGTGAACTCTTAATATTTTTTTGTATTTCTGCAAAAATCTGACCTAAAACAATATCACATTTAGTTGTAAAAGTAGATCAATGGAACCCAATTAAGGAAATGAGACACAAAGCATATATTTAGTTAATGTATGTGAACGTTTGCTTTTAGGATCCGGTGTGACGCGCTCGTGCAGCAGTAACTGATAATAAATGTTTAGATGGCTGGGATTATTGTCTGGGATTATTGTTGTGTTTCCTTACATGAACTGCACACTTCAGGTTTTACCATACAGTAGTATATTTATTGGATTACGGTCCGGATTTTGACTCAGAAATGGTTAAACATGAACTTTATTCTTCATTAACTATTCTCTGGAAGAACAGCTTGTCATGGTTTTGCTGCCTGACCCAACAGGTGCCCTGTCATTTTTCTTTAGAATTTTCTGATATAATTCAGAAATCATTGTTCCATCCATGGTTGCAAGCTGTCCTAGCCCAGATGCAGCAACACAGACCCATGATACTACCACCACCGTGTTTTACAGATAGGACATTATTTCATTTATAATCCTGCCACACACAACACTATTGTTCGCCTGATGTGAGACTCTTGGCTAGTGTCTTAGGAGGTACCCTAGGTTTCTTTGAAACCTTGCAGACTATGACCTTCCATGCTTTAAGAGTGATCTTTGTTGGTAGACCACCAGCAATATGTCTGTTTGTAAATCCTATTTACAGATGGATTTGTACCCTTTTTAGATCCTCAGAAATCTTAATTGTTCATGCCATGACACACTTCCACAAATCAGGGTATGTTTTGCACAAATCAAGATCAGCCTTTATATAAAACCAGTGCCAACTCAGCTGTGTGTGTAACTGGAGTCACGCCTTTAGAAGTCTTTGTATTGGCTCTCACAGGGATTTTGTTCCTCAAAAACTGCCTTCCTACAGGGTTTAGTTCCAAAACACACGCTTGTAATATTTAGATAGTAATGAAGGCATTGATTAGCTGGATCCCATGTGTTAGTTGAAGGCAGGAGTGAAACTCGGAGGATTAGGGCAGTAAAAAAAACACAACACTTTGTACAGTAGAACTCTTTTCTGAAAACAGCAAATAAGATATATCTTTTTTAAATGTTCTCAAAAGCTGTGCTATGGGACAAAAGCTTTTTCTGCAAGGAATAAATGTTGTTCAAACTGATATGAAGTTGCAGCAAAAGCACAAAAACAGCTTTCTGAGAAATCTCAGGGGAAGGGAGAGGCAGTTAAATGTCAACAAACCAAACCTGTGGCAAAGAAGTCCTTTCCTGTTACTTATTTGCAGCATTCAGA
Organism: Parotocinclus spilosoma; assembly: GCA_033117975.1. Lineage (NCBI taxonomy): Eukaryota > Metazoa > Chordata > Actinopteri > Siluriformes > Loricariidae > Parotocinclus > Parotocinclus spilosoma. Next base: position 15,303 of record JAVSBV010125394.1, read on the forward strand.
TTAAGTATTTGGGAGTTGAGTATAGATACGCCCCTTCCACCACCTCCAATAGCCAATGACAGTTTAGTCCCAAAAAGAAAGAAAGGGAACCATTGTGCCTATGCAAACTCTGTTATTTTATCTAGTCCAGACTTTTTGATTCACATTTTTATGCCAGGAGTTATTTGTAGTTTTATCAATTTGGACACCAAATCCCTTACAGCATGGCAGCTAAGTTCCAAAAAAGAAGAAGCCTGGTAATTGACTTTCTTAGTTAGCTTTTTGTATGGCAATATAGGTATGCACCATTTATTCGATCAGCAATCGTTTCCTAACAAACAAGGTCTTAACATTTCTAACAAATTATAATAGAAAATAAAAAGTATTTTAACTCCAGCCATAAAAAAAACTGGACAAATTCCAAAAGCTTTAGCATTTGTATTTTTACTACCATAAATATTATTCATGACATACTTTGAAGTTTTCTTTACATATATTTTTTTTAATTGAATTAATTTTCCTGATTTAAACAAACCCAATTTACTACATGAAGTAGGATCTTTGTTACTCTCCATGTTTTGCATAGACACTTTTAGGTTAAGCTGGAATTTTCACAAGAAAACGGTGGGCAAACAAAACAATGTGTCAGAGGTACAGCTGAAAATACAACTGGAACCATACCATCTACACAACATCAAAAACCTAAATCAGTCATACGCATCACTACCTCCAAAAAACTGTCTTCAGTCAGAGGCACACACTAACAACACACACTGTATAACCAAAACCTTAGCATTCCAGCTTCACTTGAATATACCTAGAAGTGCTGCACGCCTGTCATTTGACCGCTGTGACGTCCTACTAGAAGTGCCAAACTGGATTTTCCTTCTTAAATGTTAAAAAGTGATCTTGCAGTACCTGTTCTGGAATTTAGTGTTTGCTCATGTGGACCCATTTACTCTTGGTTGTGTGGGGCAGCACGGGGGTTCGGTGGGTAGCACCGCTGCCTCACAGCAAGATGGTCCCGGGTTCAATCCCAAGGTGGAGCGCCCTGGGTCCTTTCTGTGTGGAGTCTGCATGTCCTCCCCGGGTCTGTGTGGGTTTACTCCGGGTACTCCAGTTTCCTCCAACAGTCCAAAGACATGCGTGTTATGTTAATTGATTACTCTAAACTGGCATTGCCAAATAAACAAACAAACAAACAAACTCTTAGTTGTGTGTAGCCAGAGAGGTAATGTGTATATTCCATCATGCACATTTCTATTTTGGTTATACAGTGTGTGTTGTTAGTGTGTGCCTCTGACTGAAGAGCCACAGTTTTTTGGAGGTAGTGATGCGTATGACTGATTTAGGTTTTTGATGTTGTGTAGATGGTATGGTTCCAGTTGCATTTTCAGCTGTACCTCTGACACATTGTTGTGTTTGCCCACCGTTTTCTTGTGAAAATCACTTTTATATTTACACTGCAGTAACATAAAAAGACAACGCAACTACTGCGTTTTTGAAGCAATCAGAGAATACTTTATTTGTTGTGGTTCCATTCAATTAGAAATGATCATTTATTCACCATTTTAGCAAATGCTCCATCGTTTCCTCTTTACTTGCTTCATGTTTAAAATGTAATGCAACACAACATCTTTAGTTAACAAGTTTTAGGATCTTTTCCATGGTTTCAATATACAGTATATGCTATATCGTATAGCTTTTGCTCCCCATAACTTATTTCTATTTATTTTCTACACTGTACAGAACTGTAGATCTGACGGAACAGTTTAATGGATGTAGATGTGTATATATTTTGTGTTTTAAGTGGATTCCTTTTTCACTCATTGATTCATTGACTCATTGATAAATATTAACCACTCTCTTGTTTGAGGCCATGTTTTATTAAAATTACTCATGTCTGTCAGCCCGTTAAGATTTGTAAACACTCCCTTTTCACTGCTTGACAAATACAAATTACAATCTGGTTCCTTGACGTTTTCTCAAACAACTGGAGAATTAAAATAATGGTATGTTTCTCTACACCAGAATGTTAAGCTATTTATAGTTTCATTTAAAAATGATATAAAGGAAATAAGCTGTCTGAACATCCTCTTAAAGTGATGATTCCATAATGTATGCTGTGGGCAGTAATGTTGCTAATGACTATAATTTGTTATGACTGATGAATGAGCATCCACTCCACTGCTCTAACAGCAATAAATGCTAATTAATAATTATAGAATACTTTGTAGTTGTATTAATATAGCTGAACCATTGTGATTATCCAAACTGTTATTTTAATACACGCAAATCATTAGTTGGCAGTCATGTCAGCTCACATATTAATGGCAAGAGATATTTATGATTCCCTAAAAATAAATGAGGCATAATGGCTAAATGACTTTAGTCTAATAGTTTCCTATTATGTTCCTGTAGAAAATGCTTTCACCCAATGTGGATAGTAAACACAATCAAACATTTCAGGTCCATATTTTCGGGAGTGTCACATTGCAACATGGCTTCAACTTACTTTTCAAAATAAAAAAATTCTGACCAGTTTAAAACGTAACAGTGCAGGCTGTAATAAATCCACAACCTAACCTATTAACATGATCAACCTTACCCTGATGAAATTTAACCAGTACGGCATAGTTGGGGGGAATAGAAGCACAAACTAAACCAACCCAGGTAAAATGTACTGTAAACTACAGGGGTTGGACAATGAAACTGAAACAGCTGTCATTTTAGTATGGGAGGTTTCATGGCTAAATTGGACCAGCCTGGTGGTCAGTCTTCATTAATAGCACATTGCAGCAGTAAGAGCAGAGTGTGAAGGTTCAATTAGCAGGGTAAGAGCACGGTTTTAATTAAAATTTTGCAATGCACACAACATTATGGGTGACATACTAGAGTTCAAAATTGGGACAAGTTGTTGTTGGACGTCTTGCTGGCGCATCTGTGACCAAGACAGAAATTCTTTGTGATGTATCAAAAGCTACGGTATCCAGGGTAATGTCAGCATACCACCAAGAACGACCAACCACATCTAACAGGATTAACTGTGGACGTAAGAGGAAGTTGTCTGAAAGGGATGTTCGGGTGCTAACCCAGATTGTATCCAAAAAACATAAAACCACGGCTGCCCAAATCATGGCA
>JAVSBV010125412.1:0-18421 GCA_033117975.1 Parotocinclus spilosoma
TCGCTATACGTGTAAATCGCACAATAAAGGTTTAATAAACATTTAATATGTTACATAGCACATCCCGTCTTGTAACAAAGGGCATGTTCGTTTAATCGGACCAGCCGGTTATTAGGTCCAAAACTATATACAGCTAGAAGGCGAAGAACCAGGAGGTAATACAGCAATTGATGTGATGTTGTCAATGTGCACGTCAAAGGAGAGATAACGTAAAATGTAACGCTTAAGTTTTTTTTACAGTTAGTAGTAAAACCTCAGTTTTATATGAATTAAGTAAAAGGAAATTAAACGACATCCAATTTTGTACTTCCTTAACAAAATACTCATTTTTACTGATTGTAAGGCCATCATTTGGATCAACTGATATGTACAGCTGTGTATCATCTGCAAAGTGGTGAAAACGAATACCATGCTTATGAATAATTGAGCCTAAAGGTAGCATGTACAGGGAAAATAATAGTGGGCCAAGCACAGACCCTTGAGGGACACCGTACTTCACTTTTTAGAGCTTAGAGTGTTTATTATTTACATAAACAAACTGGTAACAGTCGACCAGATATGATTTAAACCAAGAAAGTGCCAGTCCCTTAATACCTATAGTGTTTTCTAACCTGTTCTGTAAGATCTCGTGATCTATAGTGTCAAATGCTGCATTTAAGTCTAATAGAACAAGAAAACACGTCCATTATCTGATTATATTAATAGATCGTTAAGTACCCTAATTAATGCTGTTTCAGTATTATGATGAGACCTAAATCCTGACTGAAATGTTTCATAAATACTTTGGAGTATTTTTCATTAATTTGGGGGTAACTACAGAGCTGCTGATAGACAGCCTTTTTTAAGATTTTGGAAAGGGAAGGTTTGAGATTGGTCAATAATTATACAGAACACAAGGGTCAAGATTGGCTTTTTCAATCAGGGGTTTTATTACGGTGCATTTAAAGGATTTTGGCACATAACAACAGGTAAGGGATTAACTAGATCTGTGTCAAAAATTGTTGCTACACCTCCTCCACAACCATTAGAAAGAGGGCATTGAACATAGGTGTGCCCGGGAGGGGAGACTTCATTTGAGGCTAAATATTCATCTGGTGTAATCCAGGTTTCAGTAAGACAGAGTGTGTGTGAGTGTTTATCAGTGATTCATTCATTTATAATCACTGCTTTGTTTGTAAGTGATCTAATGTTAAGTAATCCTAGCTTAAGTTTAAGAAGGGCTATCTGTGTTTATCCTAATGAGGTTATTAAAACAGACTTTTTGGGTGCAGTTAGACTTTGGGCTGATGCAGTTAACAAACACAGTTTTAATAATTGTCAGTGGGTGTTTCACCAAAGTGGATAAACCTGTTGGACACGTGAACACGTGCCTCCTGTTGCAAGGTCGTGCTGGGGGTGGGGGGTGGTTGTGCCATTCCAACTGTGCCTGTGCCATTCCGAATTGCTAAGCTAAAATCTGAGCAAGCCTTCTCTAATGTCTGGATGCGTGCCTCTAACACTACAATCTTCTCTGTCAGGCTAGCTACAAGCCTACACCTATCACAAACAAAATGTACAGTAATGAAGGAAGAAGAATAGCTAAACCTGCTACACTCAGCACAGGGAACAAGAGCAGCAGAAGCCATGTTACTGCTAACATACATAATCAATTAAATGTACTTTAATTAAATGTAAGCACAGGTGATTCAGCTGAGTACAGTAGACTTCTTGCTTTAGATCCTCGTACACTGGAGCCAGAGGTCCAACACAGAGCCGATTAAGAGCGGATGTAAAGTCAGTAAAAGTCACTGTAATAGTTCCATGCATAGAGAACGGCTGGAGAAAGTTATGAAATTAGACTATAACGAAGTTAAAGCCAAAATGAAATGTGATTCAGTGATTCACTAAGGGTTAGTAAACAAATAAACAAGCACTGAGTAGGAAACAACTGTAAAAAAATTATAGATTTAAACTGTAACAAAGACAGTAACAAAAACAAAAAGCAAAAACTGTAACAAAAACACAAAAATAGATGCAATCCAGAGATTTACTAACGACTAATAAAAACGATTAATAGCAGAAAAAAATAATCAACCGGTAACAGAAAGGAATATAGTTAAGTTATTAAAGTATTAACAATTCAACAATTGAAGCAATAGTGCACCCCACTGTGGCAGAGGTGGGATGTGAACCCTTCTAGTCCCAGTTTTCTGATCAAACAGGGTTTCAAGACATTTTGCTTGCATGGTTTACATCTCCAAAAATTGTTTAATTTCTCCAATAACAGTCCTGTGAGCTACACTGTGGAGTAAAATCATATTTCTCCCCAGAACATTTAATTCTCTGCTGGAATATTTCATTCTCGGCTCAAAGACGTATTAGACATTTCAGACAATCAGATATAGCTCCTGCCAGTCAGGCAGACAGACAGACCACTTTAAAATGTCAGTGTGAAAGCAGGGCCGTTAATAAAAAAGCAAGATAAAGACTGCACAACCATATATAACACAAAGCTGCTGCCTTCACAAGACACCATAATTTCTCTCATCGCATGCTTATCATTGAGAAAGAACCTCAAATTGAAAGCACATTGGGAGACAAGAGCCATTTGGATTTCTGAATGGCAATGGTGTCACTGTTGCACCCACTGGGTGTCAGTCAGATAATTAATAGATCTTATATCTGCTTCTTTTATATCAGATATTATCAGCTGCAATGCAAAAGAGACAATAAATGTATTGGCAGCTCGGTTACCATGCCTGCTGCCAAGAGAGATTTGGTTTGAGATTTTCACCCCTTTCATTTGCCATTTTAATATCCTTATATCACACAACCTCAGTAACAACAAGCTTCAGTGTCAGGATCTGATGAGTTTGCCTAAATGATTTTTGGGGGTTTCCAAACATTAAAAACACAGTAACCATTGTGTATAGAAAGACCAGGCAAAGGGTCATTAGTGGGTTTTATTTGACCGTACATGGATAAGCAATAAGCAAGCCTTCCGAGGTTTTTTGTGGAAATAGGTGGATTCATGACATGCGTATGAGGTTTACTTCATAAGATTGCAAGGCAAATTGTTGCATTCACAGAGGTTTCAATGCTTGTGCACAAAGCTGGAGCCATGTATATACAAATTGCCATGAAGTCAACAGTAGTTGAGAAGCTGTGCTGTCCAGTTATGTAAAACAAGAGATGCATGCAGGAGTATGTCTTAGTACTTATGGACGTGTGCTGGTTTTTGTCCCAGTAGCATGTGTGGGGGGCTTGTCTTAATACTTTTGGGAGTGTGCAAGTGTACCATGTACCAATACTTTTTGTCGCATGTAGGGCCATGTCCCAATACTATTGTCTGAGTGTGTGTATTTGTGTGTTTCTTGTTTGTTTGGGGGGTGGGGGGTTATGGGTCTTCTGGCCACAGGTCATGTCCCAATACGTTAACAATCATTAAACTTAATAATTAGGAATTTCAGTGTAAAAGGTAGGGGTACAAACCTAAACTGGAGTTAGGTATTTGAATATGTTGATAGATGGGTAGACAGACTGGTGCATAGATGGACAGTTGGATGCTTAGACAGATGTTTTACAGTGGAAAAAAGCTCTCATTCTCCATGGTTCCCATGGCAACCTGCATCTCATGATTCCAATAGGTTTATCTGGAATGAGTGTGCTATGACCTCGCAGGGTGTAACATCATTAATATGGCAAGGACCCACATTAATGAGCCGGTCATTCTTCAAGGTTTATCTTTTCCCCCTCAAATATTTCTCACAACACTAAAGCGGAATCCATCAGACCTCTTCCAGATCTTCCACCAGAGCAGAAGGTCACTGAGCCAAAAGTGCATTACAATACATCAGAATAGCTCAGGAGTCAGAAGGTCACTCTCCAGCGTGACAAAGACAGAGTCATGTGAGACCTTGATGAACGCCCTGGTTGTGTTTAGAGGATTCTGTCGTTTTCCTTGAGAGAGCTCCATATCTTCATCTCCCATAAATCCCGGCTCTCTCAGCGAGCAGTGAGCTGAAACAGCACAGACGTTCCCAAGTTTAAATTCTCTGCACAAGGCCCACTACATCACTCCCTTCCAAGTTTAATTTGCTCAAATGGTTTTCATCCAGAACAGGGAACCTCATTAAGCTTTAAACTGCATTTCATACTATAAAAGTAATAAGAAATAATGCATGAAGGATAACAGCAATAATACTTTAAAAACAACAGTAATAATGAGGGTAACACACTAACCCTAACTAACACTAAGTCCTCAAGGTGTCTTCTAGCTGGCTTAGGACTTAAAACATTTGAGGCATGGCACTCTTTGCTCGAGGAAGGGGAAGCCAGACAGGGGATTATATCAGTAACCCAGCTTATTGGAAGAACTTTTGGGTGTTGATTATAAAAAGAAAAGATGAATTAATTCATTGTCTTATCCTCTTATTTTAGTCAGAGCCACAGGAGAGCTGGCACATTCACACTCTAAGAGGCACTTTAGAGACAGCAATTAATCTAACATGACTTTGGATTGTGGGAGGAAACTGGAGTACCCGGAGTAAAGACGGGCATTTGGAGAACAAACAAGCAGAGCCAGTGGCTAGGATCAAACAAGGCATCTTGGAGCTGTGCAGTGCTAACCACTGGGCTAACCAGTACACCACTGTGCCATGCCAGCCAATAGAAAAGATTTCTTAGATAAATTAATGCAATAGACCTTGTCACGTTTCAATGGAAATATAGCGTTAATGTTCTTGATTAAAGTCACTAATTCACACATATCTAAACTAATAGTAACAGAATTTGTTCTGGAAAGCTGGAAGCTCTCCTACAGCTGCATTGCAGAAGGACAGGACCCCACTAGAATTTGCATTAATCACTCCTAAGTCGCAGCTCTCTAATGCAAGATGACTGATGATGTGTGGAGTGGAGACACGTGAAGGAAGTGGACTGTGTAATGAAGCGGCTGATGAGCTGTGTTCAGAGAGCATACAAATCAGGGCTATGAAGAAAAAAGCAAGCACTGCACAGTTGTGTGTTTCATTAATCCCACCTGTATAATATTATGTAGGCCTTCTCATGCTGCCCAGACACTGACCCACTAAGGCTTTGATTCCACAAGACCTCTGACTATGACCTTGTATTTAGCGTCAAGAAATGAGCAGCATATCCTGTAAGGACTTGGTTGCAAGGTTGGGCCTTCATGAATCAGACCTGTTTGTCCTACACTTTACAAAGACCCTGGACCAGATTGAGATCCAGGGAATTTGGAGGCTGGGACAACACCTGGAGTCTTTGTGAGGTTCATGTAACCATTTCTGAATATCTTTTGCATATGGCAAGGTGCATTATCTGCTAGAAGTTACTAATATTAAGAAATACTGTTGCCATGAACTTGTCCATGCACTTGGACAAAGTCAATGTCTTGGTTACGTGTAAAAATAACATTTATGCCAGGATCCAAGGTTTCCAAGTTAAAAATTGCTTAGGGCACAAAACTTTCACTGTTGTTTACTTTACCTGGCATTGGTTTTAACAGTGTATATCTTTGGTTTACATTCTTTTTACGATACAGGTATGTTCTGTTTAACAATGTCTGTACACTTTAATGACTGAGGTCTAAAAATGATAATAAATGATAATAACAAATTAAAAGCTGCCCTTTAGTGGGGGCCATAAATAAACTTCAAATATGCTGTACATTGTTACCCAACAAATCTTGCCCAAAAAAGCAATAGAACACCAGAGGTCATATGTTACTGTGAAATGCATCACATGATGTGTTCAAAGAAGTCCTTAATTTCATACTGAGCATGCTAAAGTATAATACTGACCATATCTTCTTTCAAAAAGTAGGTTCACAACAAATGTTTTTCCCTACACACAATGTGCTTCAAAAGTCCAGAGTCTTTAATTTAACATATTTTTTAAAATTATTTTTCAGTTTAGCTGACATAGTCAGTATCTTCGTAAGATGTGTTACTTTTCTCTCAAGGATTGAGTTACAAGGTTACCTTACAGCAAACAACATTCCTGACATGAGTATGAAAGAATGTGAAATTTAATGACACAGAAATGGTGCATGTGTTGAAAAGCGTAAAGGCAAAACTAACGGAAAAGAGGGAGAGACGTCTGAAGGAGGAGTAACAGCTAGACTGGAGATAGAGAGCTCTGTAATTGCTACCATCAGAGCCTGTCATTAACTTGGAGGAATGATGCTGTGTCTGCGACTCGCAGCACCCTGGGGGAGGGATGAGGAGCGATGGAGGCCACTGAGAGGATCGAATCAGCCAAGGTATGGGACAGATAAGCCAGGAGAACAGCACTGGAGAGAAGTGAATGACAAGCTAAGTGAGCCATGAAGCAGATCAATGCCAGAGTTGTGCTAGCTTTAATTCAGCTCTGTCACTGACTCGACACCTCCATCACCCTTCACCCAACACCTCACGCAATCCTGCATCATCTACACCCTCCTGGAATACTGTAACAGTAAACAGCTTTTATGGATAGTAAGTAAAATACCTGTTATAATGGTTAATTTATGTCATAAAGGCATGCTATGGAATTTCATGATCATCATTCCAAGTTGGATAAAACTAGAGGGCATGCATTGTAGGTTTGACAGGTAAGCTAATGGCAGAAGTCAAATATAGAAGTGGCTTCACATGGAATGGTTTTGAATAAATCTTAATGACATGACAAAAATTAACAACATGTTTTTTTTTATATATAAATATGTAGCAAGTTAATATTTCCCATATTGCCACAGTTTCACCGTTGCCAAGTCCAATTATTATTATTTTTATGTTGCATTTTGTGGGCTTATTTCTAAAGGCTTGATCCTTGATCTTGTCTCTTTCCACTATATCCCTCTAATAAAAGCAAGAATGTTAGTGTGTCCTAGTAAGTTCTGTCCCTGGGCAGGTCAAGGAAGTACTGCAATCTTAACAAGATGTTCCTGGGAAACCCCTGCTGTGTGTTGGTGAGCATTATGCAGATGAAGTTGGAAGCCCTCCCTAGTTTGAAGCCCTGCCTTGAAAGGCAACACATGGCCACAGGATGTCCTGAACTTTTCACTGAATTGTCAGTGCCCCTCATATCCCTACCAGTGGTGACAAGCTGTTGTTTGTGATTGTTTCCCAGATCATCACACCAGCAGGTGGGATAGTGTGTTGCTTCAGCGCAGGCAGGATTGAAGCACTCAACATTGGGCCGCCATACTTAAACCAGGCCATCATTGGATCCCAAACAGACGATTCAGTTTCATTCCATAGCAGAACAGGTTTCTCATTTACAACACAACTGCAAGAAATGCATTTTAACTGCATTTCTATATCGTATTTTTTGTCAAGTAACTACTAATAAGTAATAAATTAATATACACACACACAAACAAATAATACATTATTTACAAAAATAGGGGATATTATATTGGGGACATTTCTTTTTAAAATATACTCAAATTTTTGTGAGCAATATACATAAATGTGTGTGTGTGTGTGTGTTTAGAAAAACAATATATGCTATATTTATAAAATACTTACTGGACAAAGAAATCCCAAGCAGTTATGTCAGATTCCTTCATTTGAAGTGGTGCTGTAAATGATAAACCAGTTTTGTCTTTTTTGGCACAATTTCCTGTAGTAAAATATTTTTTTTAGTTTTGTTTCCATAGTCCTTGTTGCATGTTTCTCTCGCGAGATCTGGCCACACTGCATAAATTCTTTGCCCTTCTTCTTCCTGGACCTGCTGTTTTTTATCCAGGTTATTGTCCACATGTGAGTTTAGATCTCCTTTATTACCCATCTCCTCTTAAACCATAAAGTGAGGACAGCTTTACTTACTGTTTTGAGAGGGATTCCCAGCAGTGTGTTTTATTAGATTGCCATGATGCTTTAACATGGTAGTTTACTTTAAGAGGCCCCACATGCCTGGTCTAAGCAGAAGCACTTAAACTCAGCCCTGCTTTACAGTCCCCATAAGATTTGTTGATTTAGCTACTGCTGTGGTAAAACTAATCAGCGGAGAGACTGTTGTACACGCCTGTGGAGTTAGATAATGGATTACTAGTTTTACTACATGGCCAAAGTAAGTGAATACCTTACTGTATTTAGTAGGGGTGCGAATCTCTCAGTGTCAGGCAATTCGATTCGATTCCGATTTTTGAGGTCACGATTCGATTCAGAAATGATTTTCGATTCAGAAATGATTTTCGATTCAGAAACGATTTTTCAATTCAAATGGTCTACAAATTTTGTTTAAATAATGTGATTGACAAGATGAAACAAAAATGTAAACAAATAGAACATTTATTTATAACAATACTTTTAGGTTCCTTCCTGTATAAAATCTTTTTGCATCATTTTATATTTATACAAAATAGAATTGTGCATAAAATTCTGCAACTAAAATTACCAGTATTAGGTTAGCTTTTTCGATGTATATTCCAAGATGGCGCCTGCGTTTGTTTGGGCTGCCGTATAGAATATATAGTATATGGATAGTGTTTGTGTTAGTGCTGTAAGGACTTATGATCATATTTCTCTTTTTAAAATCAAAGAGTCTATGGAATGCCTTTTTCACGACTGGGATGGCTACAAACATACTTTTCCACCCCCATTTGTGAGCCCCAAAAACTCCAAGGAATACCCGATTTTGTTGCGCCGTTCAGGTAAATCTAAAAAGAGGAGAAGAGGCTGTAGAGCGGGTGTTCAGGTTCGAGTTAAACGTGAAGTGCGGGACTCGGCTCGTATATATTGGCGCTACAGGTGGCTACGCCCGGTTCCAATCCTGCGGGATATGGCTAGCGGCGCAGCTCTGTTTACACATTCCACTGCTCCTCCGTGTTACAGTGATTGGTCTAGAAATTGTTGGATTCCTGATGGATGGGCCGCCTGGACCTCGGTTTCATCTCGGCCCTTCGTGTGTCCGCTAATGGAGCAGCGCGGCTCTGGCCGGTACAGCTATGCGTCACGTGACTGGAGGAGACATCTGAAAGCAATCCCGCTGCTCCCGGCTGGCTTGACGAACCTGTCATCGCTGAGTCGGATTGGATTGCTGAACGCGCGTTCAATAGCAAATAAAGCACTCTCTATTAACGAACTAAGAGCTGGATTTCCTGTTTCTTACAGAAACATGGCAGAAGGAGAATGAGTTCATTCATTTAAATGAGCTTTGTCCTATGGGTTGTTTAGCTATTGAGAAGCCCCGCCCCTGCCGTCGTGGTGGAGGACTGGCTGCTGTGCACCGAGAAAAGTACACATGCAGACTTTCAAACACTGAATATGTGTCCTCTTTTGAAGCGCTTATTATGGAAGTCGGTTCTTTGGAAAAATTTTATTGTATTCTGATTTATCATTCTCCAGGCCCTGCTGGGACTTTTCTTAAGGATTTTACTGATTTTTTAACATCCATAATTCGACTGAATAAAGTGTTGATTATGGGTGATTTTAATTTGCATATTGATGATGATACTTCCAGTCCGGCGAGAGAATTTATATCAATAACTGAGGCTTTTAATTTTAAACAGTATGTGTTAAGCCCTACTTACATCAAGGGTCACATTTTAGACTTAGTTTTTGCATTGGGTCTGCAGATTGTTAATGTGTGTGTAGAGGATGTTTTTCTGAGTGACCATTACTGTGTTTTCTTTGACCTGGTTCCACCTGAGCCTAGACCTGTGCTTACTAAAGTAGAGAGGAGGATTATCACAGAGGCTACAGCTACATTTTTCTGTGATGAGTTCGACCCATCACTTTTTAGTGATTTCACTGGAATCAATGACTTTATACATAGCTTTAACAACCATTGTGCTTCTATCTTGGATCAAGTAGCACCATTTAAAGCTAGTAAAGTTTCCCGGGAGAAGTTCTGCCCCTGGATTGATGAGGTGATCATGAATCTAAGGAGATTATGTCGCCAGACTGAACGCTTATGGAAGTCAACAAAATTGGAGGTCCATAGGCTATATTTAAAAGACCTAATATCCTCCTTAAACAGGATGTTAGGCGAGACCAGAGCAAGATATTTTAATCGGCTGATTGCTGCTAATAAAAGAAACCCTAAGGTGCTCTTTGACACAATCAGTTCTATTGTGTCACCTGCTGCTCTTATCACTCCTGTTCTCTCTGAAATCAGTAGTGATGAGTTCCGTAATTTCTTTATTAATAAGATTAGGGTCATAAAAGACAGTTTGCCGCAGCTTTTGCCCCCATGTCAGGGTCCCCAGTTTTTAGTACTTCCACCCCTCCCTCAATGCTGGACCTCTTTTAACCCTGTTACTATAGACGATATTATGAACATTATGAGCAGCATGAAACCATCCTCTGGTATTTTGGATATTATTCCTTTTAGATTATTTGTGAATGTTTTTGATATTATTGGGCCTTGTATTGTTAGAATGTTTAATGTGTCTTTGTCGACCGGTGTGTTTCCTTGTTCTTTTAAACATGCTGTTGTGGAACCACGCCTAAAGAAAACAGGATTGGATCCTACAGAACTAAAGAACTTTAGGCCAATATCAAAAATTCCCTTTTTGGCTAAAGTCTTGGAAAAGCTAGTATGTGCCCAACTTAAGACATTTTTACAGAAAAATAATATCCATGATACTTTTCAATCCGGGTATCGTGAGTTTCACTCGACTGAGACAGCCCTGTTGAAGGTTACAAGTGATATTATGATGGCTGCTGACACAGGTAAATGTTCTGTATTGGTTTTATTAGACATGTCATCTGCATTTGATACCGTTGACCATGGTATTCTGATCAGTAGATTGCAGGATACGGTGGGCATGTCAGGTCCTGTTTTAGAATGGTTTAGCTCTTACCTGGTTGGCAGAACTTTTAGCGTGTCTGTAAACAATGTGTTGTCTGAAACTACTGATCTGTTGTGGGGTGTACCACAAGGCTCTGTTCTAGGACCGATTTTATTTCTTTTGTATATTCTCCCCCTTGGTAAATTGATTCAGCAGTTTGGTGATGTGTCATACCATCTGTATGCTGATGATCTGCAGCTGTATTGCTCTTTTAAGGAAACTGAGCCCCAGAAACTCTGCGCTCTCACTAGCTGTCTTGCCAAAATTACAGAATGGCTTAGTGAGAACAGTCTACAGCTAAACTCCAGTAAGACTGAAACTTTGATTATAGCACCAGACAGTGCTATATCTGCTATTAAGCATCATCTCAGCTACCTGAGCTGCTCTGTTAAAAGCAGCCTGCGAAATCTGGGTGTTATTCTAGATGGTGGGATGTCTTTAGAGCATCACATTTGTCAGATCGTTAAGAATTGCTTTTTCCACATACGGAACATTTCCAAGCTGCGCAAAATAGTGACTTTTAATGAGTTAGAGATGATTGTACATGCATTTGTTTCTTCGCGACTGGATTATTGCAACAGCATTTTTACATGCCTAAATAAGAAAGAGCTGGCTCGTCTGCAAGTGGTGCAAAACTCTGCCGCCCGACTTCTTACCCGCACCCACAGGAGAGACCATATTACCCCTATTCTTAAGTCTTTGCATTGGCTCCCTGTCTCTTACAGGATAAATTTTAAGATCCTGGTTTTGACTTTTAAAGCATTACATGGGCAGGCACCAGAATATTTCAAGGACTTAATCCAACCTTATGTTTCAAGAAGGAGTTTGAGGTCTTCTAATCAGGATCTGTTGGTAGTTCCACGTACCTGTTTTAAAACACGAGGGGACAGGTCTTTTAAAGCTGTAGCACCTCACCTTTGGAATGAGCTTCCCTGTTCGCTTCGCTCTTTGGATTCTGTGGATGTTTTTAAAAGGCACTTAAAGACTCACTTTTTTAAACTGGCTTTCTAATATTTTATTTTATTGCATTTATTGTACTTATCTGTGTTGTCTTTTAGTGTCTATTTTATTTTGTAAAGCACTTTGTGATCTTGGTCTGTGAAAGGTGCTATATAAATAAAATTTACTTACTTACTTACTTACTCGGAAGTGAATGTCATTTGTAATTCCAATGATATGGTGAGATCAGAAGGATGACATGACAGACTGTTACCTCTGTTTGACCAGTATATCCGTCTTCAGCACTAAAAATAAGAAACCTATTGTGTCTGAAAAATCTCCCTAACCTTCAGCCATGAGACCAATACAAAATGATGAAAGCTTTCCATTACTAAAGCTGTCAGAGATTTGGAACCTAGATGAAGCACATGCTGCAACACCTTAGGAGAAGCCTAAAACAACACTGAGCATGTATACACGCACTTTATAATCCAATCATAATCTCGTGCAGTTATCTGATTACTCAACTGAAGAGTTCTCAGATTTCTCAGATCATATACAAATTTAGAAATCCACACAAAGGAATCAGATGAAGAGAGAGAGAGAGAGAGAGAGAGATTTTAGCACAGATATAAGATTTCTTGTGTACCTCTGACTTCATTTGGATTTCTAAGTCTTTAGCTCAGCTCATTCTAGACAACTTTGGTCTTGCTTTTCTATAAAGTCGGTTACTAATATTGGTATTTGCAGGTTTCCGATTCCTGGGGCTTGCTTAAATAGTGTTGTTGCTTATTCTGCCTTGCTCTGTCTATTAATATGTGATATAATATGTTTACCATTATATCTATTTATATATGTGTC
Source organism: Parotocinclus spilosoma (assembly GCA_033117975.1). Lineage (NCBI taxonomy): Eukaryota > Metazoa > Chordata > Actinopteri > Siluriformes > Loricariidae > Parotocinclus > Parotocinclus spilosoma. Next base: position 12,581 of record JAVSBV010125412.1, read on the forward strand.
TTAATCACTCTCTGACTTTACAGTGGTTTGCCCGTTTTATTTATTTATTTTTTTTTTTTTTGGTAGCTTCTTTTGGACTTGTATCCATGGACCTTGTTGATCTGGCAACCCTGGAATATAAATGCAGCACCTGCAAAATGGCTACCAGCACTTTTTGGGGAGACTCTGATTTGCAATATATTCTTAAGGAAATTGTGAATTTCAATAAAATGATGATAATAATTATAGTAAGTTTTAAAGTTTACGTGACATTCTTCTATGAGATATTTGGCTGGTTGCAAAGTAGACTTTCAATTATTGCACATTTCTAATCTCCCAACCTCTTAAATGATCTAAACTCATTGATTACATTACTGACAGACTCCGATGTTCTGCAGTTATCGGATTATTAAGTGCACATAAACTCATTAACAGATTCAGATGTTAAACCCTTTATGCCTGAGTATCCACATCAGATAACACTGCCAGAATTTAATGACGGGAATTTAATGCCAGGGTCTTGGATTGGTAAAAAGAAGATTAATTAATTGTGAATTAGTTTGGTTTCTTAATTCATACGTGAGATAGTAAATCTGAAATAATTTTGTGTGCATATTGGCATCGTCTTTTTTCTTAATTGTTTATCATGAAGTAAAACTTTGGGGGGAAAAAAAAAACGTTTCCAATGATGTTCGTGTTTTTCCTTTGACAGCTCAAATATCCTGACTGAACCGGTGTGTCTGGGGGTCTGTGAACATCTGCTCTGCAGGTACGTTCATAAAAAATGAGTATATAGGAAGTTCTGGGAAGTTTTGAGAACTTTTTTTTTCTTGTTGTACATGTCCAAATTGTATTGTTTTTTCTGTGGAACATATCAGCTAAACAAAGAAAAATAGATTAAATAGGATCTGTTGTCTCTGTCTCCCTCTGTCAGTTTAGCTAAGCTGTCTGGTTCTGTTGATTTATCTGTTTTGCTGACATGTCAGTCTCTGTCAGCCTTTCTGGTCTTTGGTCCATTGTCCATTTTTAGTTCTGGTTATCCTTTTCATATATATGTATTTTATACAATTAGATACTGTAGTCCATCTGTTTCTGTACATACGTTTTTAGTTCCTTTTACAACTTCCTTCTTTTTATTTAGTTCTTACAACCTCCACAGGGTCACCACAGATCAGGGACTATTTAGTTGGTAGACATATACCAGCCTAATGCTTACACAGCACAAATGACCAGTGTCTAAGTGAGTCAGACATTGTAGTGCTGCTGTAGTTTCAAAAGACCCCAGTCTCACTGCTGGACTGAAAACACTCCACCAGCCAGATTTGGGGGAGGGGTCTGTCCTGTGACTGCTCACTTGGATGGATGATTTTGGTAAGAAATGGGATTGATGGCTTTCACAGCCTGTGGGTAGACGCTGTCTCTAAATCTGTCTGTCTTTTTTTAACTGCATGTAAGCTCAAGAACATGAAGTACCAATCACTCTATGTTTAACCTAGCCTAATAAGTTTTGGTAATTACTGGGCTGGCATAAATTCTGCATTCATCATTCTAATCATTTTATTCATGCTTATTAATACTGTTGTTAAAGTGAAAAAAGTGTTTTTAATTAAAAACCTGTAATTTTATATATGTTCTGTGAAACTGAACTGGCTGTTGTCCAAACATCATCATAGTCGCTTAGCCTTTTTATGCTGCTTTAATGTGTATTAATAGGATATTTTTTGAAGGAAACTGAAGGCAAACAATATGTAACTGCATCTGAGATACCAGTGAAAACACGAGTGGAACACTAACATATACACAGCATGCTTTGTGCACCTCATTTATAATTTATGGAAATTCACAAAAAGTATAGCAAATACAGTAATGTGCCATGTCTAGGGAAAAGCCATATCTCTTAAGAGGATAGTTAGATCGACTTCATATTTTTGTTGTGTGTAAGCAAAATTGCATTGGTTTACACTGATATTATGAACAACATGGCAGGTCAGCTAGATGAAACAGAGTCAATGAGCCAATGTTTAGGCAAAACCAGTTTATATAGTTAGAGGTGAGAGTGAATATTCAGTTTTGGAGGACAAGTACAAGAAAATGAGTACTGTTTAAATTAAGACAGGCACATACAGTTACCAATGCCACTTATGGCTTTTACAAATAAGTAGTGGTAAGCCATACACAAAAACATAAGTAACTTGCCCCTGAAACTCACTAAACACATCATCTGCTAGACTTAAACGTAAGCTAAAAAACACATGACCGGTGGGGTAGATAATTTAAGGCTTCCACTTTGCTTATGGATCTGCAGCATTGACTGGCTGTTGAGGTGACCAGCTATTTACGTTCTGAGTTAAAGGGAGACATTTGTTTATTATAGTTTAATTTCATTTATTACAAATTAAATGGCACATACCATATGATACAATATACTTAAAATAAATTAATAAATTGAATGTTACCCCTCAGTAAAGACATGGAAACACAGACAGCCTGCAGTGTTTTCCCACACAATACCAGGGCGGCCTGCCCAGGTGTATTAACTGCTGCCAACGTTTTTGTGTGAATTTGGATGCATGCAGCGGGAAGCTTCAGCAACGGTTCAGTTGTATCTTCTTGGCAGAGGCAGTCATATTTTTGTTTATAATTTTCTGATACAAAAGAGCTGCTTAAGATGTTTTGTTCTTCTGAATATCTCCAACTGTGAATATATGAGAAATGTTTTCCTTTTTGTTTTCCTAATTGTCCTTATAAAGGCTTATACATCTTATTTCAGGCATCTTCATTATAGCTCTTGGTAGTTCAAAACTTTTTAATTACTGTAACAGTGGGTAAAGCAAAAATAAAAAAAAAACAAAGCCTCTAGCTATTTTTAATTGACAAACATGTTTGTTCCATTGTCTTTCTCTACGGTAATGCATTCTGTATACTTTCTTATTAATATTATTATTTAAGGTCTATCACGTATACACCAGCAAAGAGGAAGACTTCTTGGGACTTAGCTTAAAATAAATTGTAAGTGGGACTAGCTTGATTAGATGACACACTTTTTTTGCAATATAACAAGGCAAATTTCACAGGCTATCTATATTGTCTGTTTATTGAGATTATTTAAACAAGAGCTATTTTACAAACAGTTTCTGTAATATTACATCTTATATTTCATATTTGAAATGAACACACAATTGATAACTACAATGCAGGAACAATGCTAGACAGAGTCCATCATGGGGCACGTACACTCCACTCACACTCTGTCTCTCACACTAGGGACACTTTAGAGAGACACCAATTAGCATAACAAGCATATCTTTGGGCTATGGGTGGAAACCAGTGTACCAAGAGTAAACCCATGTCCTTGCAAATATAGAAAGCATATGCAGACTACCAACAAATGGACTCGGACCAATTCAACTGGGGATTGAACCCAGGAACTTCTCGGTCTGAGGGACAGTGCTACACGCCGTGACACCCCGGCTTAAATATGTATTAAAATGTAGATTTAGAGTAACATGGATTTTTACTCATGTACTAGCTAAAAGCAGTGCTACCCACTGAGCCACTGTGCCGCCCATATCAATGTCTGCATCGGGCATTAAAAAACTCATATCGGTGAACCATTAATCCATGCCCTTTGCCTAGTGCTCCTCGAGTCTGAGGGTTAAGCCAGGCATAGAATACAGGTGCACCTTTCTGTACCTGTTACAGAAAAAAATGGCGGTTTTCTTTATTACCTAGAGAGACGGGTGTGACACCTCTGGCTCTGTGCTTCGGACAAGAGAAGCTCCAAGACTCATGCTGAGCTGCACTTATGCTAAGGATCGGGATGTTCTGGTTTATGATTTTTTAAAACTGTTTTAAGTCAGTTAATACACATAAATACACAATTAGCAGAAACTGTGTTCTGAAATTGTAATTAAATTTTTTCTTCGAGCGAATGATACACGCTATTGCTACAGGACCAGCACAGATCTGGTGCCATTTGGGAGATGGATTATTCTCAGCACTGCTGTGACATTAATATGGTGGTGGTATGTTAGTATGTGTTGTTCTTGTGTGAATGGACCAGAAAAAGCAGTGCTGCAGCAGTTTTTAAACACTGTTCTCTCAGTGTGCACTCTGACACATCTTTCATATTTGCTCCACCTTGTAGATGAACAATCAGGGACAGCAGCTCATCTGTTTTTACACTGTTTGTGTTAGTCATCCTCTAATCGTTCAGTGCTGACATGACACTTCCAGCAGGATGCTGGTGACTGGGCATGTTTGGTAGGTGGAATATTTTAATTCCTGCATTGACACAGAGGTGGTTAAAACCTCTAGCAGCACTACTGCGTGTGATCCACTCTTTACATACTTTTAGTCCCAAAGAGAAACAGTTTGACTACAATTTGTATAATTGTAGAGGTACAAAGTGCTTCTATATGGTAAGTGAAAATGATCAAACGGGCAGTGAGTGTAGAAACAAGGAGGTGGTCATAATGTTATATATATAATATAAAATATATAAAATATATATATATAACATTATGACCACCTCCTTGTTTCTACACTCACTGACCCTTTGACCATGATCAACTGTAAAGTGAATATCAAGCCAATTTATTTCCATTTTTGTCCTTTTATTCTTGTATGATTACAGACCCTTATTCATACAGTTTCTGCCAAATGTGTATTTTTTTTGTGTATTATTGAATTTCATTAGTAAACTTGAGAAGTTGTAAACCAGGCCACCGTCAAACCCGAGCGCCCTTTACTGTAAAGGCTCTATACAAATAAACTGAACATTGAACATACCCCGGACCTCCGATAATTCTACTAGAAACGAGATAATAGTGTATTATTTGCTTCAGGTCGTGTGCCAGTCCTCATGTTGGAGATGGCTGCAGTGTGTGCCATAGCCCTGCCTGGGTGAAAGACATCCACATCAACAGACAGCTCAGCAACATCACAGAGCTCTTTCTCAAGCTGGAGGCGTTGCTTAGTCCCTCTCAATCTACAGGTAACGCCAGACTAGTCACATTACTCCACAGAGCAGCTAATTAAATCATTCGTCCATAGCAGAGTGCCATTTAAAACCTGGTTTCATTCCTGCCTGAAAGGTCCTGCATGGCATTGACTTGCTGGATTAAGTGTAGGCGACAGAAATACATGTACATTTTGCTGAACCTGCTTGCTAATTACTATAATTATGCAATGCAATTAGTTACGGTGGGCTTTAACTTGTAAATCCGAACATTGAGAATGTCTTAATATGTGATGGCCAGACTACACTAATGTCTACACCCCTACCCACACCCCTATGCATTTTCCACAAGAACATTTTGGAGACCACACATTTTCAGGAGCTTGGTTAATATGAGACATCTCTCCCTCTAATATGTGGCTATGTTGATTTCTGATTAAATCCAAGTTTCAAGTTAAAATCAGAATACATTTACATGAATGTAGAGATATAACTCTCTCCTTTTCAGAGATTGTGTGTGCATAATAAACATCTGTGTATGCAGTGTGTGTGGGTGGCATTGTGATGCGCTTTAAAACAAGCACTCATAATATATATATTGGGTGTGTGCGCGCGCTTGCGTGTGCGTGCGTGTGTGTGTATATACAGTGCATCCGGAAAGTATTTACAGCACTTTACTTTTTCCACATTTTGTTACGTTACAGCCTTAATCTAAATTGTATTAAATTAATCTTTTTCCTCAAAATTCTACACAAAATACCCCATTAAAAAAAAGCTTTCTTGAGAGTTTTGAAAATTTATTAAAATGAAAAAAACTAAGAAATAATATTTACATAAGTATTCACAGCCTTTGCTTAATACTTTGTAGAACCACCTTTGGCAGCAACTACAGCCTCAAGTCT
>JAVSBV010125429.1:0-18420 GCA_033117975.1 Parotocinclus spilosoma
TTGAGGCTGTAGTTGCTGCCAAAGGTAGTTCTACAAAGTATTAAGCAAAGGCTGTGAATACTTATGTAAATATGATTGCTTTGTTTTTGAATTTTAATACATTTTCAAAACTCTCAAAAAAACTTTTTTTCACACGGTCATAATGGGGTATTTTGTGTAGAATTTGAGGAAAGAGGTTAATTTAAAACATTGTGGAATAAGGCTGTAACATAGCAAAATATGAAAAAAGTAAAGCGCTGTAAATACTTTCCGGATGCACTGTACATTTAATGACTCGAATTAATGACTCGTGCCAGATATCAAATCCTGCCATTTTCAAATGGAGAGTGAAAAAGACAAGACAAAAAAACAAGCACCTTTTTAAATGTTTTTTTCTACCCAAAAAATGAATATTTGCATTTTGCTTTAGATGAAGAACCTGTCTGAGGGCCTGAGTTTGAATCAGTTTTATTTAATTATTATTCTTTTTTTGCAAAGTGAAGGTTGAGTGGTGCATTTACTAATATCTGGAATAAACTGAAGTACTTTCCAGGCTGTACCTCTGCCTGTGCCCAATGAATTAGGGTTTAGACCCCCTTAGTCTCTTCCACAATCTTGACTTGTATAAGTAGGAGTAAAACAAGCTGACAACAGTATGAATCACCAGAAACTGTGTTGCTTATGTTAAAATGATTTTTCTATATGATAAAAAAATAAAAGCACATTGACAACAAACTTGTACTCATATCATATAAAGTACTAAATGGTTTAGTACTTCTTGCTAATCTCCTAAAGCAGTACAGCCCATTATAAACATTGTTTGTTCCTGTTCCAGCTTCAGCCCTGCCAGTAAAGTAATATTGAAATGAATATAGTCATAAGTCAATAGTGTATATTAATGAACTGGAAAGGTAATGCCCCTGCCTGTCTCCTTACATCTCTTTTACATGTCATAGGAAAAGGAAACTATGGATCAGAAAGCAGCATGGGGTGGGGTAGGCATGAGAAACATAATCCTCTTGTCACAGCACCTAAACATGAACTGTGCTCTTTAGTGAACTTTTCTCTATCAATATTTTATGGGTTAAAATCAAGTGTTTAAACTGCCAGTTGATCCATCGGTCATACCTGTTTGTACGTGGTGTAGTTGGCAAGCTTATGCAAGTGCTTACTAGCTGATGCGTGAGAAGGTGGCATAGCTTTCGTTCTAGTCCAGAGAACAGGACTGGCACAGCTTAAAGTGTTGATGGGCACTGATGCTTTTTTTGGGATTGTGAAGTAGGGAAGTACTTCTTTCTTGCCCAACCAAGACACACTTTTCTGGGCCTGGCGCCAGAAGGAACCCCTTGTTTTGACATCAGAGGAAAACAGTGTTTAGTTTGATAATGAAGGTCAGTAAAAGGACTCAAGTTAAGTCTAATTTAATCAAGCAGGGTAACAATGTGACCTCACAAATGATGTGTTGTACTCATGGTGTGCTGCAAAGGCTTCAAACATGAGTAGATAGTGCCAGGAAAGCCCACTTGATTGGTGAGTATGGCAGGCAGTGCATTAGCCTGAAGTTCATTATATTACTGTACTCAATGCATTTGACTTTGCCAATGATTAGACATTTTGCTTGATCTAATTTTGGCTTTCACCTGATATAGGATATTATAGCTATATTAAACTGCAAATAAGCAATTTGCAGTTAGAAACTTACCAAAAATGCGTCCAATTCAAGTGTTGGCCAGACTCTAAAGTGTGTGTAGAACCTGTACGGCTCAGTAAAGTGTTGTGTAGAACAGGCCTGTGTTGGGTAAGCAGATGGTGATATCACATTAAGTTTAGAAATAAGGTACCTGTCAAATGAATGTACCAAATTTGGCAAATTTTAACTCACCCACCAAGCACAAAACGCAAGCTCACTGGAAACTTAGAGGAAAATTTGGAACAGCAGATGCAAGTAGGTATCTGCAATTTAGGTATCTTACATTTCACACCCAGTTTGTGAAAGAATTGTTTAAAAAGGACTGAAACTTCATCTCTGCTATTTTCTAATTCCATTTACATTTACATTTACATTTACAGTATTTAGCAGACGCCCTTATCCAGAGCGACTTACAAAAGTGCTTTAAACAGTTGGTAACACACATGGTGTTTATTACAAACGGACCTACTTTAGCACACACATTTGTTGAGGTATCATGCAGGTTATAGTTACATTTTGTAGCAGACGTCCTTCAACAATCTGTTAAGGTGAACGTGAAAGTAAAGGGACTTGAACTCACAACCTTACATTTACATTTTTCGAAATTTAGCAGACGCTCTTATCCTGTGCGACTTACAACTGATATATGAATTCCATTCACGTTCATGATAATCTCTTGACGCAGCCGAATCCTGTCACATTCATTTTCTGCTTTGGGATATTATCACGGATTAAATTGATAATGATCGTATTTGTGCAGTCAACAGTGACAGCCACATTCAATTCTACTGGCAATTGAATCTTTCCCCTATTGATGAGATTCACCGATGCAACTCAGGGCACCGGTTTATTACAAGTAAACACTAAAAACAAAACACGCTCTTTCATTAGTCTGTCTCTGCGGACACACCTGAGGGACTTTGTTTTGTTCTAATTAATCACAGACACCCCTGATGATTGTTGACAAGCAGGACAAGTTGGAAATCGCTGTTCCGGAGCCTTCACAGCAGCCAAGCAAGCGCTACGGAAAAACGACAGGACACCTCAGACCTTATAAACTGTTTTTCTTCCACCATGACAGAGCTCTCAGGCTCAGGCTTTGGCTTTTAAAAAGCTTCTAAAAAAAAGAGTGACGTTTACGATCTTGCACTTCTGTCCATCAAAGGAAGGAAGTGAAGCTTGTAAACAGTGAGCATCTTGGTGAGTTACGGCAGCATCTGCAGCAGGATTCTGTTTACTGCATGTCTTCCGGTGGTTAGTCATGAGAATGTTGGGTTGATTGCCAAAAAGCAGGTTTTTGGACCTTATTGTTTCATTTGAACCCAATATCTATACTAAAACATTTTTAAAAGGAGAATAAAAAAGATTTTGCGTGGCCCGTGATTAGGTGATAAGCTCATTTGTTTTCCATATGAAAGAGAGAGATGATTGGGTACAATTAGTTGCTGCTTTCATATTTCTCCCTCCATTTCTAATCGAAGGGGTTGTCGTGACAGAGCTGTTTATGTGTATTTATCACTGCCCAGTCTCAGTTTGTTTGTGCCGCTCTTTCTTAACACCGGAAATTCTCCATTAGCATGAAGGAAAGAGGAAATAGTTAGATCAAAACACTGATCCCCTCCCAGGGTGCTTAACCAAAGCGCTCCTCAGCTGGTATTGTTATAGTTGCTGTCAATTCAATACATTTTGTAATCGTTTTCAAGAGCGTTATGCATAACTGTTGGCCATCAAAAGCCACGTTTGTGTTCTGAATTTATTAATGCTTGCCGGGCTTGCAAGTTGCGTCCAAGCTGATACGACTGCCTTGTATGGAAAACCAGCAAAACCCTATGTCTTTGACATGCTGAAAAACAAAACTTTTGTCAAAAATCATCTTCCATACTTCCGTCCCTGGTCAGTCAACTGATATTTATAGCCGCATTATTTGCAGACCCTGTGTTTGCAACTTTTCCGTCTTTTCAGCCTAGATTGAGATCTTCTGCTCGTGGCTTTAGGGAAACTGACCACTCCAGCTGGCATCTTGACAATGTTAGCACATGGTCCTGTCTGCGGTGGAGGAAAGGCCAGTCTGTCCATGATCACGCTCATGATATGTCTTGTTATTGTTAAGAGACGAATTTGAGTCCAAAACTTGAGACAAAGCATTTTAAGCCATAGTATGCGTGCTCCTGACAAAAAAAACCTGTCCGAATTGTACCTTCCAAATTTTACAGAAGCATCTAACGCTTCGATGGCCAATAAGGCAATCAAATGATTACACATGCAAAACACCACAATACTGTATTTGCTGGTCTTTATCATATTTCAGCTATTATTCGAAATACTTCCACTTGCTTGGTTTACTTCCTACCAAAATTCCCTTATGTTGCTGTATAGGCTTCAAAGGGCTACTGTCTATCTTATCTGCATTCCTTTAACTTCAGGGCACCTGGTATGTTTTGCACAAAGATCTAGATATGCATGCAAAGTGACATCATTGTATTTTAGCATCCTGGCGCCTCAGTGGTAGAATGTATGTTTTTGTCAGGCCATATACATAATAAACTTCTGTTGAAGGTAACTTGACTTACACAGCTAACTCGGGCACGTGCTCTGTTTTAATCTGTCTTCATCTTAGTGTTATGTGTGATAGACGAACCCACAACTTTAGCTACAGGACACAAAGCTTAAATGCATCATAAACGGATGAGTTTAATATAGCCTATAATGTACCATAAAAATCCTTTCATTTACTCATTATCTTCCACTTAATCCACACAGGTTTGTGGGCCAGCTGGTGAAAATATGGGTGCCTGCAAGGGCAGGAACAACCCTAGACGTGGCACCAATCTATCGTAGGGCACACACACACAGTCATAGGCATAGTCACACACTGAGAAACACTTGAGAAACACCAATTGACCTACCACACATGTCTTTGGACTGTGGGATAAAACCAGAGCAAACCCACAAGGAGGACATACAGACTCGACACAGAAAAGCACCCAAGCTGCTCCACCCTGGGATTGAACCCGGGACCTTCTTGCTGTGAGGCAGTGGTGCTACCCACTGAGCTACTGTGCTGCCCCCTCTGAGATCATAAGTAAGTACATTCTGTAGTCTGTTTCAGTTCTTTTGCTCAACCTTCAAGACCTAAAATATGTTTATTTTGCTAAATGTGGCAGCACTGTTAGTATCCAGTCCCAAACAAAAGGATCACATATCTTCTGTGTTGGCCATGCTCCACTCATTCCCTGCAGTCAAAGTAAGGTTTTATTATTTGTTTTTAAAACTCTGAATAGATTGGCTCCTGCTTATTTAATCCGTTTGGTCCTATCCAAGATCTCGAAGTTGTTCTTGTCTGTTCCAAGGTCTCAGTTAAATCTCAAAGTTGGCCAAAAAACAACTAACTGCTGAGCTTTAATTGTGCCACTTCTATATGTAAATCCAACCTAATAACCCAATTAGCTAACCCTAGGTTTTTGGTCATGTTTATTTTTTTAAGATAGGGATGCCAGTTCAGTACAGGGCAATACACCCACTGGAATGCAGGCTTCACACAGAAAGGGCCCAGGCCACTCCACCCTGGGATTGAACCCAGGATCTTCTTACTGTGAGGCAGTGTTGCTACCCACCAAGCCACCGTGCTGCCCTTTTACAGCGCCTAATAAAAAGCAATGTAAGATCCAAGGCCAGTGGTAGGTTGGCAGCACTCACACAAAAACTAGACTGTTTTGGTACAAATCACAAGTTGACACCACAGGTCACAAAGGTTCTAAATGGACTAGCACAAAGAGTTTTGGTTTCTGATTGGGTTTTTTTCTGACTTTGGCAATTGTGGGAACATTTGGTTTGTGATTTGTGAGTGAGTTATATAGATTTGACTTGGCCTACATTCTTTGAATGTAATACAGTAAGTAGGGCACTCAAGTGGCACAGTTGACTAATATATTTGTCTACAGCCGCAAGGATCTGGATTCACAACACAGGCCTTCCGGTCGGTTGTCACGCGATTGGCTGTGTCTGAGGGAGGGGAGGCTAATCGAGGGAACATTCCCACAGTGCTGCAACAGCAAACCCTGTCAGCCCTGCAATGACCTGGCTTGCAGCCAAAGGCACGCTCACGCCTGTGCCCTCTGTTCTCCGGGGATAGATGCTACAGTCCCCACGACCCTGATCAGGAAAACGTGGGGTTACAGTGTCTATGTGACTAGACAACTTGTTCTAAATGGGAACTGTGTGAGAACATTTTACTTTCAATGAGCAGAGGGTTTAAGAACATCCTACATGGCTGAACCAGGCTAGAGTGCAGCATACAATTATGATTTTGATAATAAACACAGTTAATGGTACGGGTTTTAAAAATGTGAAACATAATTGGACTCTTTGCAAACGTTGTTAGACTGAGTTGCAGCTCTTTGCATGTTCATGTCTTTTCCCACAGGACAGGATTGAGAGGTGATGTAATGCCAACTGCAGCACATTTTCATGAACGGTGGACTAGGAGGCAAATATAAGGCTTCAATCATTAAATCTGACAGATTTCACAGCTACTGTTTTGTCAAAACGTACACAAACACAAAGGGAAACTCAGAACTCCTGCCAGGTTAGCTAATGTTGGCTAGCTGACTTTTGTTTTAGCAATATGAGTTTTAATGACTAGAAATCCAGGAACAAGTCAGGAACTACAACAATATTATAGACATTTATGAATATGATTTGAAATTCTTACATTATTATTACTATGTATTGTTATTATTTTTAATTATTTCAAAAGGTTCACTTAGCTCATTGTAAGCTAGCTAGTGTAACAGTGGCTTTGTAATCCTGGATGTACGCAAAGCTTTGATCCTGTCACATTAGCTAAGGTTACTGTTTACCATTTATGGCAAACATTTATGAAAATGACTCAAGAATTTGCTAACCTGATTTCTCTCAGGCTAGCATGGTGTTAGCAATCATAGAACGTCATAAATATGACTTAAATTTATATTCTCTCTACTAAAAAAAATCAGAAAAGCATGATGCTGGACTTGATGGACTTGCTGTTTTTTGAACATGTTTTTGCTGGGGATGCTGGTTTTTTCTGGGGATGCTGGTTTTTGCTGGGGATGCTGGTGACCAGCACATCATAGTCTTTGCTGGTCTTTTCTGGGTATGCTGGTGACTAGCACATGCTGGTTAAACAACAAAACCAACAAGATCATACTGGGCAACCAGCTTTGCAAGCAAGGTTATTCTGGTCACCCAGCAAAACCAGCCCCACACCAGCTTAAACCGGCATGGATTTGATGCTGGTCAGTGCTTGTTTTTTTTAGCATGGTTTCTCTACACTGGAATTCAAAAGTAAGAGTTATGGACATTTACACAAAATTTATGTTTAAAATCCTCTCAGAAATGTTGTCAGGTTAGGTGATGTTTGTCAGACATTTACGAGTTAGTCATGAAATTTAGTCTTATACGTAAACTTAAATTAAACTTTGTTGAATCCAACATTAAAGCATTAAAGGATTTTATACTCCAAATATTCTTGACAATAGAATACAACATACACTAATACATATTACTGCGGTTTTCCTGATATTACCACTCTTTAGATAATAATTCCTTAGGGATGAGGTCTGTATTTCCTGCTTAACCATTTCCAGCTGTTTGGTACATGGCATCAACATAATACTTGGCTGTATTTTGGGGTGCGTCAAAGGATTAGCTGTTGAAATAACTGGCATGACTCGTGCCAAGTGGATGGTATTGAACATACTGTTCTGCTTAAATCTAGCTTTCCTAAATGCCAGACTGGTTACATAATACATACATGGTTTGTATCAATCACTGATGTAGAGGAAATCCTGTAGGTTCACATGTGTACACAAGCGTGGACATGGCTCACGCTGCCACTTCATTCACTGATCCAACACATAACACGAAAGAACATTTTACTGCAAGGAGAACCAGTAAACATTTACAGTTTCTCATAAAATGTGATCTGATCTTCATTCAAGACGCAACTTTAGACAAACACGTTCTGAATAAACGTTTCACTTCAGGTTTAAAAAGAAGTAAAGCCCCCCATTTGAGGGATCTTCAAAAGGATTTCTAGATTTAAGATTGGAAATTGGGTTCATTGCTATGGAAAAATGCATACAAAGTTCTAATGATGCTCCTGTAAACACTGCCAGCATTTCAGATTATCATTATAGAAGATTTGTAGAGATAAACTGGAAATGACAACAAAAGCCTTTTTATAGACATGGGTGGCCATCCATTCACAATAACACTAATCATCTACACGTGGAGGAAATTCAATATTGTTGCTTCTCTAAGAAAGATTACACCAAGAACACAAAGTGCAGTGCTGAAGGGGCAGAATGAGCTCAGTGCTAATGGAAAAAGACCTGCAAACTCCTCAAAAATGATGTAACATATCTGTTTATGTAAACAGTCTAACAAAAAGACACAACAAAATAGTTTTAATGGAGGCACAAAACACCACTTTTGGAGTTGTATTCAGTTAACAGATGAGACAAAAGTTTATAGGACAAAGGTACTAGGGATCAATCCATAAACCATATACCAACGGAAAAGCATGGTGAAGGGTGCTAGTTTGTTTCATCAGGTCAAGCTTATTAATGAAACAGTGAATTAAAAAATGTTGGAACATTGAATTTTTAAAAGAAGAATATCAGCTTAGATTTCTCTGATGCGTAGTAGAAAATTACAACAATGCCGGACTGTGGTAGCCTAGCGGTTAAGGTACTGGACTCTGTACTTGATGGCCAGGGTTCAAATCCCAAGCTGCCACAGTTGGGTCCTTAAGAAAGGCCCTTAACCCACAGTTGCTTGAATTGGTAGACAGTATAAGTTTTAACTTGCTCTGGATAAGGGCTGTAAACGTAAACAATGATTTTTAAATGTTTTTTTGTGTTTCCAATTTTGTGGACTGTAATCCACCTGAGAATCATGGTCAGTGGTTAGTTCAGTTCAAAAGACCTAAAGATGGTTCTTAATGTAAGAAATGGTCTAAAATTCAACAGCAAGTTTCATTAGCAACTGCTGCTTAAAGGTGCTTCTACAAATCACTGAAGGAAGAAATATTAACCAATTCAATAGGAACATGGAAAGTACAGTGGTTTATGTATAAATACAGGCAGAACCGCCATCATTAAAACTTACACAAGTATAGTAACTGCTGCTCTTACTGGAAAAAGAGACGTAAGCATGTCACTTTGTATATACTGTATGCCAGTGGGTGGGTGAATTGAAAAGGAAGGCGCTACTTGAAGCTTTATCTGAGAAACTACCCAACTTGGCTTAGTTTCGTGCCAGCTATTTGCCTTGATTGGTCTTCCTGGTTGTGGTCGGGTTGGCGTGAGTTGCAGGTCAGATAAGCATCTATTATTTTTAGTGCTGTGACTGAGGGCCAGGGTTGTGGCTGTCCTTGTGTTGCAACATAAGTGAGAGAGGAATGTCACTCAGTAGACATCAGGCATCAGGGCTACCAACATCAGCTAAGTTCCAACAAGAAAAACAGATCTAACAGCCGTGCGTTCCATGTGTGTGGTGTGTTTGTGTTTAAAGTGTGTGCAACTAAACAGAGGTTTCAGTTCGAATTTGAATTTTGTGTTAGTTAAAATACATTTCTGACATTCCACCATTCATTTATTCATTCATTTACCATTTTACTGTAGATTAATTAAAACCTACAACTCTGATCGGACACAGCAATACATAGCAAGTGGCTTGTTTCTTCCCTGTGTCTGCATGGGTTTACTCCGGGTACTCCGGTTTCCTCCCACAGTCCAAAGGCATCTGTGTTATGTTAACTGCTGTCTCTAAAGTGGCCCTGTGTGTGATTGTGTGCGCGACTGTGTCTGTGTGTGTGCCCCCTACAATGGACTGGCGATACATGTAGGGTTGTTCCTGCCCTTGGGCCCAGAATTTCTGGGTGGGCCTGCGACCCTGTGAAGATTCAGCAGAAGATAATGTATAATGTATATTTATATATATATTTATTTATACTATTTAGGTTAAATGGTGACTCTTAAAGTATCCCAGTGTGATGAATTGAAGAAAAGATTTAAAATACTTTGTGTGTTTTCATATATTTATTGTAAAATGTATTTTTATATGACAGCAGACAAAACATTAAAGACAAAAAGAAAAAATAGAAACTTCTTCAAATGTGTCCATAACTGTGAATCAAAATATGACATTGATTTTGGAATGCAGAACAGTGGTTAAAACTATAATGATTCCTCATGCTGTAAGTGTTAGTAATTTATATAAGCTAGATTAAATAAATGTTTGATTTTTACATTCAGGCATTAGGAACCAGAGTGGGTATGTTGGGGGTGGGGGGGTGGGGGGTTGGTTGGTGGTACTATAAACACTTCTGCAAAAGAAAAACTCACCCTGAGCAGGTTGCCAGTTTATGGCAGCTATAAAGACAATTAATCACGACTAAGAGCAATTTACAGTAATCGAGCCACCAACTGTCATGACCCTAAATTAGATCCATGTGAACACCGGGAGAACCTACCAAACTCAGTCTGCACAGAAACGTCAGTAACCAGAATTAGGAGAAATCTATTTATGTGACTGGTACAACGTTCATTTAGACGAAGCTACTGGCAAGAGGCCCTAGTACAATAAAAATAAAACCACCAAACAGTTTATCTGTGAACTTCACTGGGCGTTATCTAAGTTATTGTTCTAAATATTAAGAATGACATGTGTGGAGATAAAAGTGTAAAGCATGAATGCCTTATAAAATATGTCCTACAATCATTAGCACTTTAAAATAGTTTCTCAGATTATTTTGTGGGACTGCTTCCTGATGATAATATTGGTGTTGGTGGTAATTCAAGTAGCTTGGGAGGGACATTACATGAAGACTAAACAGTTATTCTGAAATTCAATCATAAATAACCATAAATGCGAAACAATTCCTAAACTGTCCCTGGCTCTTTGCCAACAGCAGTAATTAGGGAATATTATTAGCATTCAGGCCTGCTGCAAAGCTAACAAATCTGTTTTGGTGTATTTGTCAAGTCCTTTATCCCCAGGGAAATCAGTGGTACACAATAAAACCAGTCAGTCCCTTAACATTTCCTTTGGTTAACGCTTTTATCAAATTCAGAGCAGTTTGTTATCTGATATTGCATGTTTTTTCAGTTTGTGTCTGAAACTGGTTTTGTTAGTCAGTCCTGAAGTTTCAGTTTGTCCTTCTTTGACTTGCAGACATATTTAGTGAAGTTAGCATGGTTGTATAACATCTCTATTAATTAAATGAATCCAACCTAGCTTATGCTTTGGCACTATTAGCTTTGACAGGATTGTTGTCTTATTTATCGCTGAACATTCATTGTTTAGGTTTTATGGCATATTTATTTAAAAAGCTATTAACACGAACATGGCACTAAAAGTAAACAGTAATACGCTGCTCACATAAATTAGGGGATATTTGAACATATAACAATATAACATTACGAAGTATCTCCTAATATTTGTAAGCAGTGTGAATAGAGATATCTTTTAAAACAGTCACATTTAGAAATCAAAGGGTCACAACTGGGCTTTCCGTTTTGTTTTATAAAAAAAAGAAAAGAAAATGCAAATAAAAAAATTATTTTTACTCTTCTGTTAAAGCGTTCCAGTTGAATGTATTGTACGAAAAACGAGATTGAGTATGATTAAGCCTAACTTACTCATACAAATCTTTAATCACACTGGATATTTAAATTTTAAACCATGCTGGACAAATGACATGAGATTTGTGCCAAAGTTTGGGCACTTTACCTTGTTTTAAAGCCTCAGAAGGTAGTATTAACTGAGCTTTTAACTGACTTTTAACATACAGTATGAGAACGTATCAAAACAGAAAGTCCATGTCATCATGGCTAAATAAAATAATAATAATAAAACAGCCCAAAACAATTTGAAACATCTGGAAACCTTTACTAGGACAGTAGCTCAAATGAGTAAGCTTATCTGTATGCTAAAGAATGTAATGAGTAATGTGCCAAGCAGCAGCGTTTTTCTATAAAGTTACCTGAAAGCTCGGTGAGGGTAACAAAGTTGATGCTACTTAGCCCACTGAGAAAAGAACGGCAAGGAAAGCAGCAATGTGAATTTCAATTCCACCAGCCACCGTGGCCGTTCAGATTCTGAGCTGGTGGAGAAATAAGCAACAACAGCTCAGTCCATGAGTGACACACCTGTATGCGCATTCATGCGCTAGACACGCTAGAAACATCCACAAACACAACGCAGCACTGTGCACCATCGCGCACGTTCCCCCTCCCAAAGTAAAATATTGCTCTAACGCTAAGTGAGAAAGAGGTGGGGGAAAACAAGAGTAGGAGGGAATAACAGTGAGAGAGGAGGGAGGGTGCAATGGCACAGTTCACTCGTAGGTTTGGAGCAGGAGTGTCATTGCTCTTTGAGCTTTGGCAGCAGGAACACCTTCACTTTGTTGCATTTCAAAATCGAGCTCGTACGGACTACACCTACAGGATGAGTGTTTCTATGTCTTTCATTTGGACAGCCAAAGTAACTTTTTTATGCCTCTCAGCTCTGTTGTCTTGCAGGGACTCATTTTAAGCAACGAAAATACTTGAGCGACTTCAGACCTGCAAAGACATTCATGACAGCCCAACAGTTGCAGTGGAACAAATCTGTAGTGCAGGTGCTTTCTTCAGGATAAAGGATGAACTAAATGGAATATGTTGGTTTTTCTGGTGATGGATGCAAGCTTCCAAATGTCAGCATTACATCAAGACTTGCTCTAAAGGAGCCCAGAGTTGACACTTTTAAGGCTGTGACATACATATGGAATGTCATGTTACTCCTTGGCAGGGCTTGTTCACTTTGAGGGGTTTCTTTCAAGCAACAGGCACTTTTATCTACAAACATAAACACCACCATGTCCCAAGAATATAATTATTATGCCTTAATACTCTCTGTGGTCATCATCGTTTTAATCATCTTTGGCAACCTGCTGGTTATGATTGCAATAGCACGGACTTCGCAGCTACAGACTGTAACCAACATCTTCATCATGTCATTGGTGTGTGCAGATCTTATTATGGGCATCTTGGTGGTGCCACTCGGGGCCACCATTGTTGTAATGGGCGAATGGAAGTTCGGCAAGCAGTGGTGCAATTTCTGGACGTCGCTGGACGTTTTGTGTGTGACAGCCAGCATTGAGACTCTTTGTGCAATTGCGGTAGACCGTTACATCGCAATCACAAAACCGCTGCGCCATAAAACTCTGCTTAACAAGCGGAGGGTTGGAATGATTGTTTGCATGGTGTGGATCGTGTCCGCCCTTACGTCTTTCCCCCCTATCATGACCAACAAGTGGCAAGCTAATGATTCTGAAGCTTTGTCATGCTACAATAGCACCAATTGCTGTGATTTTGTTACCTCCCAGGAGTTCGCAATTGGTTCTTCAGTTATTTCCTTTTACATGCCACTGTTAATTATGATTTTTGTCTATGCCAGAGTGTTCGTCATAGCTACGAGGCAGATGCAGCTCATAGACAAGGGTCGACAGCGGTTTCAGAATGAGTGTATGGAAAGCCATGGCAATAACAACCTACCAACGGTAACAAACAGTGGCAGCTCTTCAACCGGTAGACGGAAAAGCTCTCGTCGGCGCTCTTCCAAAATAACCATGACCGAGCACAAAGCCTTAAAGACTTTGGGCATCATCATGGGGTTCTTTACCATCTGCTGGCTGCCCTTCTTTGTAGCCAACATCATCAATGCCACCAGTCGGAATCTGATCGACAAAAACATTTTTCGGATACTGAACTGGCTCGGGTACACCAATTCGGGACTGAATCCTATAATCTACTGCAGAAGCCAGGAATTTCGGACAGCCTTCAAGAACCTTCTGCACTGCCCCTGGGTGAAAATGTCCAACATGAATACCCTTTATAAAGAACTAAGGACTCGATGCCCATGCTTTTTGGGCTCTGCAAATGCAAGCATCGCTGGAACTTTACAGAAGATTGTAAGCACACAGGGGACAAAGCCAGAGCCAGTGCCGCAGGAAGATGGGGAGGAAAGCCTTGGAAGCAGCCAGAGCAGCTACAAGAGTGAGAAGCCATCACCGGGGCCTCCACCACACTCCAATGGCAGCACGCACTTCAGTGACTTCTCTGAAACAGAGACTGAATTGTGAGTAAAAGATTTTGGATTTTATTTAAGCACGTAGAACAAATAACAAACACAATATTTTTGTGTGTATGCCATCACATACAGACTAACCAGAACAGTGAACTTGTAGGTCGACTCGGCAAGTCAACGTGTTTCCTGTGGTAACACTAAAATGCCTGGTCCAGTCTAAAAACATTTAAATGTATTTCTTATAGCTGTGTTCTAGCTTTGTCATTGCTCTCTCGCTTTTTCTCTCTCTCTCACACACACACACACACACACACACACACACCATACCACACTATCTTTGTGGAGACGGCCCACTGTTGGATTACCATAGCTAATGAATGCTTCCCCTAACCGGAACCTCAATGACCTAAAGTTATTTTGGTTTTTCAAATGAAGTTGCAGTATCTGTGAAACAGGCACTTAACCTAATGGGAACCAGCCAAAAGTTCGCACAATGTCAAAAATGTAAACCTGGGCACACACACACACACACACACACAAATAATTACAGATGACATCAATTTACGCCTGCAATGAACACCATTTACTGGCCCCATTTACTAACAGCTGTCTTAGTTTTTTACTAATACTTACTGATAGCCCAGCTGTTTCTGAGCACAATATGTCAGCCTCTATCCCATCAACACGCAGCATCACAGTTCCAAAGTTAATTAGATATTATATGCGGGATGGATCTTTCTCATCAGGGGTGCTCAGTGGGTGCAGTGTTCATTAATCACATGCAGGCAGTATTGACTATGCCTGAGAAATGGGAGACCTGTCAGCTTGAGATCCCTTAGCGCAGCAACCGTGACCCATGCCTGGCCTGTGATGTACTCATGTCTCATCCAGGGCACTCTTGACATACATTCTTTAGGGATGTCAGAGACCCCATTGCTGTTAAAAGTGTGAAAAACTCAATTCTTATCACTCATTAGTTACACTGACCTTAGCCCTGGCAGTGTTTATTGCTGGTATTTGTGTTTCAAGCACAGCTGGGAATTTTAACCACCCCAGAGTCAAATTGGGGTTAGAATAATGGAAGCTATCCAAAAATATCCTGTCTCGGGGTCAGAAGCTAGCACTATTGACGTGAACGCAGGTGCAAACTTGCAGTATTGCGGGATTGCAATAGCCTAGCGGTTAAGGTACTGGACCCTGGACCTGATGGTCCAAGGTTCAACTCACACCTCTGCCAAGCTGCCACAGTTGGGTCCTTAAACAAGTCCCTTAATCCACCATTGCTTGAATTGTAAGTCGCTCTGGATAAGGGTGTCTGCTAAATGCTGTTAATGTGAAAGTAAACACGGTACAAGATGGTAAAACAAAACAGTGTACAGTAGCTTATATAAAAGCACATAGCAAAAATGCTTAGTAACTGAATATGTTACATTTATCGCAGCGAACTATAAATATATAACAAAATATCTGTGTTATTTAAGGTCGAAACTCGAAGAATGGACCATCAGTCGAATAATATCTGGTCAGTGCTGTACCAATGATGGTTTTATTTTTATTTTATATAGTATTCTCAACAATAAACACAGTAATGTTTGTCCAGACTCGGACAATTCGGACGGTAGCGTTTTCTTCAATTGCTCTTTACCTGCAGCCTGACTTGTTTATCTTTATTGCTTATTACAGGAAATTAAATAATAATTGTAAATCATTAAGTGTAGTTTGTTTTCGATCTTTATGCAACGTTTAGGTAACCAAATGCGCTCACAATAATAAAGCAGGCAGTTGTTTTACCTGATTCTTACTCATTTCATTTGATTTAATTTTCTTTTCAATTGTATTGCTTTTTTTTTTTTTTTTTTTTTGCAAAAATCCAAGTTTTTATTCGAAAAACCAGAAAAGCCAAAATAGAGAGAGAGAGAGAGAGAAAGGTTTTTGGCACAGTTTTAGAGTTTCTGCTTGCCAAGTGTTTGCTTTACATTAAACCATTTTTAACTGGTAGGGTTAGGGATCCATCTTATTCGTGTTTAAGCCTCTTCCAATACAATTTGAGGTTGCTTTATCAGTACACTGATGAAAATCATATTTCTAATTTCTTCCCTTTTGAGAATATACAGGTAAAAAGAAAACAAAGAAAATAAAGGAATGACCCTTTTCCATTGACACATTGCCGGTGCATAATCTTGAATCGTACTGAGATTTTCCACAACAAAATGACTTTGTTTACTAGCTATGATGCCAGAGACTTGAAGCACTTACCATTTGCTGCCATGACAAGCTTTTTTATAATTGACTTTAAATATGTAAGAGTTCTGGACCAATAGCTTCTCACGTGTCGTGATGTCACACTGCACTTTGTGCAGTGGTGCCACTAACAGAAGTGGGAAACTTCAATGAGCTTAACTGGTTCCCTGTATTCTCAGTGGTGCTGGAACATTAAGATAATGTGCTCCTGACCAGAAGATTCAGGATTCCAGTTCCAGTCTTGCCAAGCTTCCACTGTTGAGCCTAATAAACGAGACTTTTCATTGCTTGAATTGGAAATTGTAAGATCGTAAGTCTATGGATAAGATATGTAAGAGCAAACATAACGTCAGCAGAAAAGAGGGGATTGTGGTGTTAGTCTGTACTTCGTTCCTGATAATGTTACTGTGGTTAGTAAAATCAGTTCTGGTCTTTAACAGTAGGCATGTTAGTTCCCTATATGCAGCACAATCGCCCCTGTACTGTTTTGTACTGTGCAAAAGTCTTAGGCCACCTTTAGATTCGTTGTTTTAGCAATGATAAAATGACCTCACATTTATAAAATATTTATCACCCCATAATACACCATTACATAATCTTCATTCCAATCTTTGTGAGCTTTATCATAGCTTAGTCTTTTCATCCTGTTTCACTTCTCAGTTCCTTTACTTTCTGAAAGGCATTAAGCTTCAGACTGTAGGAGGATCATTAGACTGTAGAAGTTATTACATATTTTTTCTATATGTTTATTTCTTGATTTACAAATTATCACTTCAAATTCATGTCACACTGAATTAAATCATGGACTTTTGCCACTGGTCTCTAAATAAAAGACTTTTGGTAGTTTAGCGTGAAAGCTTTTGGGACTCGTAATGAAGTGTCTCTCCACATTGTGCCTCTTCTTCCCAATCATTGTTAAAATTGTACGATTTCTTTTGCTTTTCTGGCATGTTTTTCTAAAAATAATCACATCTAGCTTACTATCATAGCCGCGCCCACTAGCCTGTCTAAGTAACGATTGAGATGGAGGTCTTGGAGCTGAGAGACTGAGAAATGATTATATATGGTAACGATACCATTGCTAAAATAACAAATCTAATGGTGGTTTTTGCACAGGCCTGTATACAGCATTCAATCAACACCAACATTTTTACTTTCATGTAAAAAACATCATAAACAGAAAAAAACAATTGCCATGTCGTGCAATGAGAGATGGTCAAGAACATTGTGTGCTTCACTGGTTATATTTCGGAGCGTACTGATTAGTATGAAATCAAAAGGCAATTTTCTGTGGTTATTTAAGCACTCTGATGTGGAGGACTCATTATTTGACCACAGGCACAACAAATGTGTTAAAGTGTAAAACAACACTGCGTGTGGCTGTAAATAGGGGTCACTCCGATCAAAGAGAATTTTGCTTTCTATCTAGGAGCATTTTAATAAAAAAAATTGTAAATTGGCAAAGCTAACATGCTCCATGGCATGAGTAGGTGATCTCTGGGGTGTTTTGAGGTGGCAAATGAAGGAATGAAGTGCCCCTTTGCTGGCTCACTCATACACAACAGCTGATAAGGTTTATCACTGCATCACAACACTTCCGCTTCTCTTAAAGACTGTTTGCCAAATTGAAAAGAGCACAAACTTAACATGAAAAAACCCTAATAGATGTATTAAAAGAAGACATGTCACTGCACTCCAATCCACAGGGCACAAATGTATAAATATTTGATAGAATATGTGCCAGTTTAAAGGAACCGTTAAAAAATCATTTCCTGTCCAGCTGTCCACAAATGATCACATAGCGCATTTAATCTGAAACAGGCTAACTGCCAGGGTGAGGTAATCTGTGACAGCATTAGCTTAGCATTTTCTGCTTTATGTTTAAACCATAAAAGGCAGCTTATTGTAAAATGTATTAGCATATTAGCATTTTCTGTTTTACGTGTAAACCATAACAGGAAGCTTCTTGCAAAATGCATTAGCATATTAGAATTTGAATTTGACCGGTGTCTGATATAGCCAGTGATTGGAACAATGGAATATTAGAAAGTAGATGGACCATTTTAATGGATATGTTGGTAAAAATGTTCTAGAAGCAAATGCTTTTTAATGAGTGAGTGGTATTATTTTTAAGCAATTAAGTGTCACAAATTAAATAATTTACCAAGCAGTTAAGCTATGCTTAAATATAGTACAGGTGGTCCCCGATTTGTGATAAAGAGACATTCCAGAAAAATTAAACTTATTGGAGATTAAGGAGTTTAATATTTAACTTTATACAGTCGAATCCGGTTAATGGGACCACATCATGACGCGATGGTTTTGGTCCTAATAACCGGCTGGTCCAATTAAACGAACATGCCCTATGTTACAAGACGGGACGTGCTATGTAACAT
>JAVSBV010125448.1:0-18414 GCA_033117975.1 Parotocinclus spilosoma
CCGTTTCTCAAAAACCGTACGTGATATAAAAATGTCAAGGTCATTTCTGTGATCAGCATCAAAAACTCTATTTAGAATACCAAAAATCGTCAAGGAAGCAGAAACCTTGTAAACCAGTGAAATAAGCATACAAGTGCTGCCAGCATTGCTACAAAAGTTAAATAGGTGCCTGTCAATGCTTAGACCATACTCCACACACTGTTTCAAATTGGTCTGCATGGCTGTTATCCCAGAAGGAAACCTTTTTTAAAGATGATGCACAAGAAAGCCCACTGAAAACAAGCCAACTAAGGCCATGGATTACTGGAACCATGTCCTGTGGTCTGATAAAACCAATATAAACGTATTTGGTTCAGATGGTGTCAAGCGTGTGTGGCAACAACCAGGTGGGGAGTACAAAGACAAAATGTGTCTTGCCTTCAGTCAAGCATGGTGGTGGGAATGTCATGGTTTGGGGCTGCGGGGAGCTACAGTTCCTTGAGGGAACCATGAATTTCAACATGTATGGTAACATTCTGAAGCAGAACATGATCCCCTCCCTTTGGATACTGGGGCGCAGGGCTATATTCCAACCTGATAACAACCCCAAACACACCTCCAATACGACCACTGCCTTGCTAAAAAAACTGAGGGTAAAGGTCAAGCAAGTCTCCAGACATAAACCTTATTGAGCATCTGTAGGGCATTCTTAAACGGAAAATGGAGGAGCGCAAGGTCTCTAAACATCCACCAGCTCTGTGACGTTGTTATGGAGGAGTGGAAGAGGATTCCAGTGGCAACCTGTGAAGCTCTGGTGAACTCAGTGCTGAAAATAATGATGACCACACAAAATATTGACACTTTGGGGACAATTTAGCCATTTAAGTTATTTTGAGGGCACATCAAATTTACACTGTTATACAAACTGCAGACTGACTACTTTACATTGAATTAAAGTGTCCAGTGAAAAAATATAATACAGTAGTTACAAAGATGTAAGAAGCATACTGACTTTTGTAAGATAATGTGGTATAGAAAGTATGAAAACTAGAAAGAATTAAATCAGAAGAAATAATAAAAATGAAGTTTGTCTTAGTTATTTTAACTTTTATTTACTTGCAGAAAATGTTGTTAATATACTTTGTTCTTGCATTTCAGGCCTGCAAAATAGTTGGAACAAGGGCAAATTAGAGCCAGTAAATGAGGTAATAAATAATTAAAAAATGATGTGATTTCTAAACAGGTGATGTCCACAAGTGATTGTAATTATGATTTGTTATAAAAGCAGTATTGACGAAAGGCTTTTAGGAGGAAAGATATCGCTTTCTTAATCTAGAGTGCATTATATCATTAAATACACTACAATATGGTGTTACATTCAAAAATATCACTTAAATATTTACTGTATAAAAAGTCTTAAGGAGGCTTGGAGGAATCCAGAATGGATCATTATACACTGGAAACATGTATTAGCATTACATAATGGCCTGCTAACATCATTTCAGTGATGATCACCTAAGCTAAGGAGAAAAGGTTAATGAGTACAAAGCAGCTAATATCATTCTGTCATGCTGATTAGAAGGCCAGACTTTTCTTAAGTTTTCTTCTCTTAACCTAGTAACCGCCAAGGAAAAGTGCAATCATCATTGCATTGCATCAAAAGTGTTTCACATTCAAGAACATAACTGTTTGTAGGATATCACCCTGATCAACTAGTTATCGAACGATCAAGTTGACACAAAAGCTTTCTGAGGATGGCTTTTTGACCAGAAGGGCAGAAAATAAGCCACTTTACTCCAATAGAATCATCTAGGACAGATTGACATTCAGCAGGAAGTATAGAAATTGGACTGCAGAGGACTGTGGTATGATAAACCCCCCTTCAGACTGTTTGGGACATCTGGGAAAATGATTGTATGGAGAAGAAAAGGTGAACGCTACAATGAGTTCCATAGTGCCAACAGTGAAGCATCCTGAGACCATTCCTCATAATTCTCATCCGGAAATGTGCATGAAACACTGCCATTAATAAAGAATGGTATCAAAACTTTATCAAAGAGCAACTTCTTCCAGCTGTCCTGGAGCAATTTAAAGATGAACAATGCTTTTTTCCAGCCTGATGGAGCACCATGTCACAAGGCATATGTGATAAAGAAGAGGCTCTGTGGCTCATATGTTTCACCAAGACAGGGGCAGTAACAGTGTTGTCAATTTTCCGTTGTTCTGTATCCTACTATGTTATTCCATTTCAGTGTTTTCCTTTTTTCCTTCGATGCTTTTTATGTTCACTGTTGGGAATGCCATTTGGTGATATAGAAAGATTTATAAAATTATGGTAAAATGATTTTGTGTCCATTTGCAGATATTTTTAATGGTCATTTTTATTTTTCATTTTTGAACTGGTCATTCTTATTCTTTTTTAATTTCCTGACGTAGAGCACATATAGTATTACATTCGGGTCAGATTGTTATTTGTAATTTTTCCTCATATTGTCTTAAAAATAATAAAAGGTAAAAAAAATATTAACACAGAGTGTCTATTTTAGGAGAATTGGCATTGGCATTGGTAATTTAGGCCTAGGGGGACAAAAATAAATAACAAGGTGACTTTAAACAGGTGATGTCAACAGGTGATTGTAATCATGATTTGGTACAAAGGCAGCATCCAGTAAAGGCTGCATCTTTGAGCAGCAAAGATAAGAAGAGACTCTCTAGCTTATTAACAAATGAGTGAGATATTAAATATTTTAAAACAACGTTCCTCAAAAAGTACAGGAAGGGATGTGTATATTTCAGTCCTAAATTTTTATGGTTTTGCTTTGCCTGGATTCTGGACTTGTAGCTGATATAGTCCTTGTAGACTAGACTTGTAGTCTGGATAGCCCTTTTCAGTGAGCATGCTCATCATCATCCCTACAGTAAAGTATATTGGTATTAGCATCAGGCTGTGGAGGTGTTTTTCAGCAGCTGGGACAGGTAATAAGCATCGCTGGAGAGACCAACGGTACTGTGTAAAGGGTATGAATATGCAAATGTGATATGGCTTTTCCCTTTGAAAATTAGTAAACAAGTTTTCTCTTTGTCATTATGGGGTACTAAGTGCAAAACGATGGGGAAAATTAAGATTGTATATTTTTTTATTTTAGCACAAGGCCAAAACAGACTTTCCAAATGCATTGTATGTGCACACATGAACATGCCTTACTGCAACCCACTTCAACAAAATTTTCCAGGGACTTCTCCTGATCTCATTCACACACTACCAACTCCTTTCCCTTGAACCTGACCCTTATTCATGCAGAACAGGTCAGGAAAAGAATGCTTTTGAAAAACAGAGATAACATATATTGTGTGTTTAATGAGGAAGTGGCCCATTATGAAACTCCCATTGGAGGCGGCCCAATTAAGAGCTTGATCGTGCAGGTTGGACCCAGAGTTAGTAGGGAGGAGAGAAGCATTTAATCACTGTCCTCCCTCTATTCTCTTGCTTTAAACGGCACAGATACTATACAAACAGTGGGAAAAGCTTTCACACACCGGCTATACTGGGATATTGTGACTTTCTTCACTCTGATCTGTGTTCCATATAACCAAGCCATCTGAATAATAGCCAAGATTCAGTCTTAGTAGTAAGACTTTGGAGAACGAAACCTTGCTGAAGTCTGTCATTTAATCCAAGGTGTGTATATATCACAGGAATTTCACCGGAAATCCCAAACACCGTATTGGTTTATATACAAGGAAATCGAACAGGTGTTATCTGATGGGCTTTTAATGTAAGTCATTGTGGGTCACTGAGAGGTCACACAGGGCCTGGGACAGACTTTGGCTTTAAGCCGTAGACAAATAGTTCAAAAGTTCACACTGTATAACTTAATACAATATGTCATTGGAATGCAGTCATAACAGTCATAATAGCTTCAGCTTGCTTATTTTATATTTAAGCATTTATCAGACACCTGACCCAGTAGACGTTACTATATTGTTGAAAATCATTTAACTCTGAAGTTGGATTTTTTTGTCTTATAACCTGAAATAAAACAAAAATCTTTCAAAAGTTCTGGGGGAATTTTTTTTAAACAACATTAATTATTATTATCAAGAAAAACTAAAATTGCAGTGTTGGAAACGGGATCAATTGTTGTCAAATTTAATAATTTGTTGAAACATGTTTTTCTTTCATTTCCAATTCTAGCTAGAGTGGCCAGATTTCCTGCACTACTTAAATAGGTTATATTTCATTATGGGACAGTTCATTTTAAAATATCCCCTCATTTTTCTGAGCAGTATATATTAAAATACAGGATGCTCTGTGTACAGTACTTTAGTGTTGGTGAGGATGAGGAACCAAGTCATGGAAGACCATGGAAGTCATTCAAGATCATGGAAACATCACATTCTTCATTAATCTCGCAACACAGCACAACCAAATTACCAGCTCTAAAATCTTTTCAGTCAATACTAAGCACTACGTAGGTAACTAACTGCACATACATTATCATAGATGCATAGCACAATATACACTATATACACACTGCACACTTATTTTTTTGGACTTCTTTATGCTTTTTTAGTTGAAACACAATGATTAATAGAAGATATATTTTCCGAGGGCAGTGAGCGTTTGTTGATGCATTCACTCATTAATTTGTGTGTGTGTGTGGGGGGGGTTATCAGCTGTTTCCAGCAGCTGGCTCTTACTACAGGAGATGCAGTATAATGTTTATGCAAATTTGAATGCATTAATATTAATACATGTGTAACATCACTGTGAAGCGCTGCAATCATGTAAGTGGTAACACCTGTGACTCATTACCCGGTTCAACCCAGTTCAATATACAAACTGTTGTCAATCTGGGTGTCATTACAGCCATACACTATTTTTAAACCAAAAGCTCTTGTAGTCTTTAATTTTTTTTCTTCTGATATGTTTTCAGTCTAGTAACTGTTGTCTTGTAGTTTAGGTGCTTCTTAGTTTGTTTTACTTAACCATTTTTTCTGTATTTTTGTTATTTCCTTGTATATTTAAAGCAAATAAAAAAAAGATACAAACCAACTGAACTAGCAACAGTAGGATTTAATAATGTACGAACATGCACAGAAAGCTCTAAAACATTATATATATATATATATATATATATATATATAGGGTTGAAGGGTTTTGCTTCTAATTTGCATATAAAAACACTATTTCTTACATTTACCTTGACTTTTATTTTATTGCAGAAAGTATAGACTTAAAATATTTCATGTTTTGTCTGGTCTGCTTTCATTTGTTTATGAACATCTATTCATGCAGTTCCGACCTGCAACACATTCCAAAAAAGTCCTGACAATAAAGCATGTGGCTAATAATTCTTCAGTTATATTATCCTCATAAAAGTAGTGACTTTTTAAGCATGTGGGTTTTGACAAAGGACATTCAATGCCTCTCTGGAATTAGTTGCTTAGCTATAAAAATACAGTTTTTTATCCTTTATTTATTGATTGATTTATTGTGAAAATGGTGAACCAGAAAGAAAATGAGGAAGAGCCTTTGGCAAAGCATCTTATTTGCTCTATGATCTGTCTGAGCAATAAATGAGTGGTGCGATGCACTTTTTCTTTTTGGGCTGGAGTGGTTGGTAATATAGTTATTGCAGTATGTGTAACTTTACAGCCACTAAAATGGTGAGTAGCTGTAAAGTACATATCACTTGCCATCCTCAGAAATGCCTTTTGCAGGGTTTGTTTTTGGAACTTTATTACCCAAACTGTCTAAGCCTAGGCTATATTTAGAGTTAACATTTCCAGTTCAAATTCAGAATTGAAAAAAAAAACAAAGCCAGTAAACTAGTGAATTCAAGTCAAACAATGCACAGGACAAATCTGATCACTCTCTAAAAAAATGTCCCCAGGAGTTTTTGTAATTTTGATGTAGTACAGTATTATTGTTCCATTTGTATTATTAACAGCATTTCATTCATCCATTTCTCACAGCATAGTGCAGTAAGGGATTATATATTTTTACAAGCTAATGCACAAGTCATAAAGGTGTCATGTTGTGATTGAGTGAAACTGAGTTATAAATAATAAAAAAATGGTAAAAATAGTTTTTCCATCTGAGAATGATCAATCATCTAAATAGTACCTGCTCTGTGGAGGTCCTATGGGGTCTTGAACATTACAGGAGACTAACAAAGTAAAGGGGACTAACAAAGTATACAAAGCTACATACTATATTATATTACTGCCTATTATTATAC
Source organism: Parotocinclus spilosoma (assembly GCA_033117975.1). Lineage (NCBI taxonomy): Eukaryota > Metazoa > Chordata > Actinopteri > Siluriformes > Loricariidae > Parotocinclus > Parotocinclus spilosoma. Next base: position 6,225 of record JAVSBV010125448.1, read on the forward strand.
TATACATTATAAATGATATGTGTTTTTATATAGTACTTTTTGATCACTTTTTGTACTTTGTAACATGACAAATTGCCCATTATCTCATCTCATCTCATCTCATCTTATCTTATTTTATTGCCAATACTGAAACCATTTGTATATGTTTTTGTTTTTATGCATTTTTGTATGGCTCAGTGGGAAGCACTGCTGCCTCACAGCAAGAAAGTCCCAGGGTGGAGTGAATCTGGGTCCTTTTAAATCCCAGGGTGGAGTTACCTGGGTCCTTTCTGGGTCCTTTCTGTGTGGAGTCTGCATGTTCTCCCTGTGTGTGTGTGTGTGTGAGTTTACTCCAGGTACTCCGGTTTCCTCCCACAGTACAAAGATATGCGTGTTAGGTTAATTGATCACAGTGGTCTCGGTGCATCGCAGGTTTAAAAAAAATATTAATGGAAAAAATATATTGCGGAATTTTGTGGAAATCACAAAATTTATAAAAAATATATTAAAAATATTAATTCTAACAATAATGGAATGTTATAAATCATAAAATATTACGATTTACAGTACATAGCTGTTGTGTCTACTCAATGTGTAGGATATGACGTGCTCGAACGGAGCATGTGTGATACGAGAGTGATGTATGGTGTGTTAAGTAACGAGAACGTTTGATTACTTCAGCGTGTTGCTTGATTATTCAACAGTTAAAACACTATAATGGTGTATTTACTCAGTGGATGAATACTCACCAAAAACGAGAAATAAGACTAGAGCATCGGCCGCCTGAGTCGCTACTTGGCGACATGACAAGTTTTTGTCTGCATTGTTGTGTTCGCTGTTTGTAAAAATTAATTATAGACTGAATTCATTCAAATATTCAATGCCACCCAAACGTTCTGCAAGTTCTGTGGCTAAAATAGTGTATAAATATTTAAATAAATATAGCGTCCCTATTTCGTTCATCGCGGGTGGTATTGGCCCTTAACCCCCACGATAAACGAGGGAACACTATACTCTAAATTGCCATAAAACATTTGTGTATATAACCAGTTCTGATATAACATTGTGTGTCGCTGAATTGGCCACTGATGCCGATAGCAACGGTAAAGAAGAACAAACATTAAAACTAAAAAATTGGACTCACTTCATGCCGTTCAGTTTTTGGCAGAATGATCATGACCTGCAATGAACTGTTGCCCTGTTAAGACTCACAGGCCAAAGTAATGTTTTGTTTGTTTGTTTATTCAGATTATTTAATGACACTATAGGCAACAGAGGCAACTTTACTGACACACAAGGTTATCTCAAGACCAGTCATACAGTCATGCAAAATACATATTTGATACTGGCCTAGCCAGTCCCAGATCTGAACCCAACAGAAAATCTTTGGAGTGAGCTGAAACTCAATGTTGCACAGCAAATGGAGAAGAGATGTATGGAGGAGTGGGCCAAAATCTCTTCTGCAAAGTGTGCAAACTTTTCAGGTCAAAACCTACAGGAAATGCCTGACTTTTGTAAATGCAAACAACAGTTTCTGTACCAAATATTAACTCCTTTTTTGTTGTTGTATTACATACTTATTTCATGCAATTAAATGCAAAATAATTCTTTAAAAACCATACAATGTGATTTTCTGGATTTTGTTTTTAGATTCTCTCAGTTGAAGTGTATTTACGATAAAGATTACAGACCTCTCCATTCTTTGTAGTTAGGAAAATTTGCAGTGTATTAAATACTTTTTCCCCCACTATATATATACACTAACAAAAGTTAGGGCATATTTTAAAAAAATATATTATATTTTTTTGTAAGCAGTGTATATGCAGTCAAGTCAATGGCATTTTAGTCTAACATGCATATCTTTGAGCTATTTAATGAAATATAAGTACCCAGAGTAAACCCACACAGAAACTAAGAGGACATGTTCACATGCTCACATCCACACAGAAAGGACCCAAACCGCTCCACTCTGGGATTGATCCCAGAACCTTCTTGTTATAAGGTGGCAGTGCTAACTTCCACAGACATAGCCCGATGCCTTTGCATATCTGATTTGACTGTGAAATTTCCACTTGGGATATCAAGATAGTTAGGATTATTGATTAACTGATGGTTTTTCTGTGGTACATTGGTTGACAAGACATTAGTAGTTAATAAGACATCAGGGTGAATAGGCGGTAGGATTAAACTGACAGTTTAGTGTGTAGAGTCATTTTTGTGATGGTTCTGACTATCCTCTTCTTCTCTGCCATAAAACCACAAAGTCATAACTTCTCCAGTGATTAGATAAAGGGGTGTATCATTTCCAGACTGATGCTGTTTGAAGCCTCAGCACACTACTTTCTTATGTATTCTTCTGCCGCTGTCTTTTCAATACTGTCCAGAAGGTTATTGTGTAAAAATTTCAATGTCATCTGTCTAAAGGTAGGAAAATACTGAATAATCACATGGAGACCATAGCATGAAAATGCTTATTAACAAATTATTTAAAGGTTTGACTAAATTTTAAACTAAGTCCTGTAAGGAGGCACACAGGTTTCTGATTGCAACACAATTATCCTGTCTCTCAATCACTGCACACAAAGTCCAAATAATATATTTAATGGATAAATGGCCTTACAACCAGCTAAGCCTTGATAAGGTCCTCACACAGCTATGGGTTTTAAAATAACACACAAGTAAATCCATGTTAGCCAGCACCATTGAACAGCCAACAACAAACAAATCTAATAGTGGCATAAAACTTTTGCACATAACTGCAAGTTGGTAATTTGCCATGCTGTGCATTTTTTATAACCCAAACCCAGAAAGTCAAATACATAATAACAACATATTGCCAAATGTTCAGTGAACAGCCCGAAGGCATATCTGTAGTATCTACAATTCCAAATCAGAAATAGTTGGGACAGTGTGGAAAATGCATACCAAAACATAATGTCTTTTTTTACTTTTACTTTGACTTTTATTTCATTGCAGACAGTATGAACCAAGGATATTGCATGCTTTGTCTAGACAACTTCATTTGATTTGTCAATAAACATCCACTACTGCAGGTCAGGCCTGCAACACATCCCAGTTGAAAGTTGGAAGTGGGGCAATTTGGAGCTAGTAATGAATAGCAATAATTAAAAAGAAAACTAAAAAAGAATGTGATTTCAAACAGGTGATATCAACAGGTGATTATAATCATGATTTGGCACAAACGTTGCATCCAAGAAGGGCTGAATATTTGTTAAGTAAAGATGGCCAGAGGATCTCCAGTTTGTCAACCAACTTATTGGTTAGACTTGCCATATCATATGAAGTAGCCTTTTATGTCATTCCAACAGAACAAAACATGGTGTTAACTATTAGAAAATGGGAGTGCAAGGTAGATGTCAGAACAAGCTGTTGGGGGCGTCATTATCAGAAATTCTTGTATCCAATAATGTGAAGATAGTCTATAGTCCTTTTATCAATACATAGTGTACACATTAGTAATTATAAAGCAGAACCAACCAACACACAGTTACTTGCCTACTACAGATTTGAGGAAAATATGATTGTGCTTCCCATCCTTAATCACGACATGCTCAGATGCCTGGCATGGTTTCAAAATGAAGTCTGAGCAGGTTATTTTAGAAGGTCACATGCGCACATACACAGCTGACCTTGCTTTAGATTGTCTAACCTCTAAAGTAATTACTGAGAGGAGAAAAATCAGCCAGCATGTGTCTCTGCTAACCTTTAACCTGCACTGGCACGTGTTTCCAGCACAAAAGCAGATTGGACCTGATTCCTGGCCCTGTTTGGAATTTCCATGTTCTCCCTGTGTCTGCATGCTTTTTCTTTGGGATTTTCTCCCACTTTCTAAACAGAGATCTGGTCTCTCAAAAGTGTGAGTGTGAGTTTGTGTCTGTGTTAATGCATTTTCCCCGAGAATGTTACTTCCTCAGTTGTGCATTAAGCTCCTGGCTAGGGCATGCCATAGATTTATACTTACAATGTTAGAATTGTATAGACCTTCATTTATATGTACTAGAGAGACACTATCAATCAGAATCAAATTCCTATCAAATTCCTTGTGTGTGTAAACATACTTCAAATAAAGCTGATTCTGATTCTAATTCTGATTCTAATTTAACAAGGTGCTGGAAATATTTATCTGAGATTGCAGTCCATATTAACATAACAGCATCATACAGTTGCAGCATATTTGTCAGCTGCACATCCATGATGCAAATCTCCCGTTCCGCCACATCCCAGAGATGCTCTATTGGACTGATGTCTGATGGCTGTCGAGGGCATGTTTGTACAGTGAACACAATGTCATGTTTAAGAAACCAATGTGAAGATGATTTGACCTTTTTGACATGGTTTATTATCTGATTAGAAGTGACCAGTGACATATGCTGTGGTGTTTAAACAGTTCTCAAGTTGTATTAATTGGCACAAGGTTTGCCAATAAATTATACCTCACACCATAACACCTTTAGCAGCAGCTTGAACCATTAATGAAAACCAGGACAGCTGCATGCTTGCACATTGCTGACACCACATACTCACCCTGACATTCGAATGCCACAGCAAAAATCATCACTCATCAGATCATTTTTTACAATCTCCTGTAACCTCAGTTGCCTGACCTTAGCTGACAGGAGTGGCATCCGATTGTAACCCATATGCTTCAAAGTTCTGTTCTGCATGCCTTGGTTGAAACAAGTGGGTACTTGAGTTACTGCTGTGTTTCTATCAGCTTAACCTTCTTGTGGTGTTCGGGTCAAATCTGACCGATTTTTAACTTAAAACACTCATAAATATTGTGTTTTACATCTGCTTGCCTCAAGACCTTATGATTTCCTACTCACTATGCACTTAAACATATAAAAGTGATAATCACCTCTTTCATTGAATTTTGAGTGTTTTAGTCAGCCTTGTTACACCTGTGGTGTTCCCGGTCAAAAGGGTATCCAGACTATATTCATCCATCAGACAGAAAACATCCACATACACTCCACCCAAACTCTCTCACTCACTCACTCACTCACTCACTCACTCACACACACATTTCAGACTGAACAATGTCTTTTGTTGGTACACATCTCTTGACTTATGTGCCGATCCTCCCACATGAACCAGCTTCCTGATGAAACAATGTATCATATCTGGACTATAGTAGACAGGTGTCTGTTATGGGAGAGGCACCTGAAGAACAGGCACCTAAGGAGAGATTCCATACACCTGCAAGCAAATGACAGCCTGCTGGCCTGTGGCACTGTTCCACAATATCCTTGATGTGTCTGCTTTGAACGTATATGTGGTGTGGACAGCCATCGACCCAACCTGGAATCAGGGGGAAACTTTCAAGAGGAGACTTTTCCTAGCAGAGCTTGAAAAAACTTTGGTGATTCTTCATATTCAATGGCGCCAGCACATTCCCTGCACACCAGCCTCTGCCAGTCTGGTTAGGAGTGTGCAAGCCCCAGCCCCAGCCCCTGCCCTAGCTGCTCTCCCCCAACAAGGACATGAGCAGAAAAGGAAGTGCTGTGAGCTCTGTGTCCTTAGACACAACAAAACAAGCCTGAGATGCTGCAAATGTGATGCCTATCATGTTGACTTTGGTCTTTGGTTAAAAATTTTTTTTTACATTACATGTTTAATTTGTAATATATTTTCAGTGTCTATTTGTATTTTCACTGCAGTTATTTTATGTCTAATTCTATAAATTAATGTTACACAGTACTTTGAGACATTGTTTACAGCTAAACTATGTTGAATAAAAATTTGGTAATGAAAAATGTTTTTTGTGCTAATTTAAGAGCAGTTAAAACAGACGGGCAATTTTGACCGGGAACACTACAGTAAGGGGCGGGAGGTGAATACAACAGCAGGGTTAAACCAGTCTGGCCATTCTCAAAAATATATTTTATCACTACCTGATAAATATTACTGAATATTTTCTTTTTTGACAATTCTCTGTAACCCTAGAGATGGCTCTGCAGGACAATTCCAGTGGATCACCAGATTCTAAAATATGCCGAGCAGCCTGTATGCCATGTTCAATGCATCTAATCAAGTATCTAGTTAATATTTATGGATAAAAGACAATGTCATATATACTGCCTATGAAATATGATCATACCCTGTCAAGATCCTTACCGTCACAAAATGTAAATGTTTACTGCATTTACACATTAATTACTCAAATAAAAATAAAAAAACTTAAAAATTATTATATTTAATAAGCAAAACATCTGGTCTTGGATAATTGATCAGACCCTTTAGAGTAACTATTAGAAACTTTCCCAAATAAAACCAGTGACTTTCCATATCATACACCCAATTGACATCTTATCAAACCAGTTATTGCCTGAAGATTCAATTACTAGTAATGTAACACAAAGATTCACCATGGATAGAAAGATGCTTTCAGAAGGGCTCTGAAATAAAGTTGTAAAAAGGCACAAGACCCAACACAAACATTTCAGGGGGTTTAGCTATCCTTTATAATACTGTTCAGAGCATTATTAAGAAGTGGAATGTGTTTGGTCCCACCACCCTCTGGCCAAATTTGGCTTTACATGGATGATCAAGCCAGGAGTATATTGATCAGGCAATGACTTTAAAGTCATAAATAAGATAGGTTGACCTCTATTTATGTCAACAATGTTATATGTTTGACATTGAGCTCAAAGAAGAATTCTTCTTGAACAAAATGCTATACTGATACTCATTTGTAATTCTGATTGTATTTATCAGAAGAGAAAATGACTAAATTTTTCCATTGCAATCAAAGCACTATTTGGGGTGAAAACAAAACACAGATTAACATCCAAAATGTACCAAACCTACTGTGAAGCATAGTGGATGTTCATTGCTGGTCATCACAACAAGTTAACTGATTATTTAAGGAGACATATCCCCCAATTCAGGTGTGTAAAGCTGGTAGAAACACACCCAAAAATCTGCACAATCTATAAATCTATTTATTTATTTGTTTTGTTGTCTATCTGTTATCAGTCAGATGAGCAAGGGTTACCGTTTTGAGTCTGGATCATCTAAAGGTTTATTTCAATATCTGAATGAGATTGTTCTTGTCACTGTTGACTTGCGTTTGCTCATAAGAGACTTGGGCATGATACAAATAAATTTGATTGATGATTTATGATATTCCACCTTGTTGTGCAAACTATTAATTTATCTTTAGTTTTAAAAAAACATGCATCGCTTCTTTGTTTTCTTTGTTTTTTCTTTCACTGTAACATCAGTAAGTGTAAATAAAGCTTTGTCTTGCCTTGTCTTGTCACTTTTGAATGTTTTATTTTAAATCTAATAGAGAAGAAAAAGTTCATTTAAGAAATTAATCACTTGCATTCCTGACCAATCACCAGCTTTTTGTGAACAGTTAGTCTTTAGCTGTGGTATTGTGTTGACTACAGTGTATGTAGCTACTGTAAGGTAAGAGTTCTGCTTCTACATTGCTTTTCCAGTTTAACAGGATATACACTGTAGCCTGTGTAACATTAAACACTAAATGTTTGACAACATTGTTAAACGCAAGTGAAAAACAAGACAGAAAAGTGAATACTGAATAGCATTGGTAAAGGTCTGAAAATAAAGACTCGCCTTTTAGCCAGTAGTAAAGAAATTCCCCTTCACTGTACTGTAATGTGAGTGTTATAAGTAGCAAATGTGACAAAATGCTAATGGAACATTTAGCCCATAGTAGAGTGCATCAGTCCCGCTGGCCATATCATGTGTCATGGGCTGAAAGTTTAGATACACAAGAACAATAGCACTTTGTAGAGAATCATCATTGTGTCTGCAGAAGTTTAAAGGCAATTTAACTGACAGAAAATATTTAATTTTCAACACTTTATTTTAGCCCAAGTGTAACTCAATATTAGTGTACGTTCCTCCAGCATGCTTTGTGAAAAGCATAGCTCTATTATAAACTAGCAGTCAGTAAATGTGATTTTCCAAACTTGTGTAGCCAAATAAAAGCAAAACATACTAAAATACTGATTAAAAACTTACAACTGTAACATTAAAGTGAATTTGTATCTAAAACATTGAGTATATAAAGTAACTTGTTTTCTTATAAACAATTACATTTAAAATACAGTATTTTATTTGTCCTCAGACTGTACACGATTTGTCCAGGGCTGTGTTGAGTGGTGCAACTGTCTAAGATTTCACCCTATCATCTGGGGATCAGGAGTTAATGCCAAAGCTATTAGTGCCTGGTAATCCAAGGGGGTATAATTGGCCCTACTCTCTGGGTGGGGAGGACAGTCAGCAAAAAATGCCTCTTTGCCTGCGACCAGTAGGCTACACTGTATCTTACACTGTACCTTTGCCTAGGATGTGTGTATATTCATAACAGGTCCATTAGATGGATATAAATTAAACGTTTTTGTTATGTGGGGGTGCCCCAGGGATCTCGCAAGACCATTTCTGGTCTCGCCAAATCCCCAGGATCCCCACAGATCGGAGCCCAAAATACAATAACCACAGACAGACAACAAATAAGGGAAACAAAGGAACATGTATTAAACACAAAAAGCCAGGCATAACCAAAATTAGAAAAAAGTCCCATATGAAAGTCCGATACGGGCTAACGAGTCAAGAGTCCAGAATTCCGTGATGGGTGCCGGACGGCCGGGGTGCCGGAAGTGCGCAAACAGCTTGGATGCCGGCGATCAGCAGGGCAGCTTGAGAGCCGTGGGTCCGCAGAACGGCTGGGTGCCAAGGGGCCGCAGAAGGGATCGGGAGTGGAGGGTCCACAAGGCGGCGTAGGGGCCGTGGTTCCGCCGAAACTGCTCCGTGCCGAGGTTGTCCGCATAACGGCTTCAGTTCCGGGGTCCACAAAAGTGAAATAACGACAATGTAATTAACAAAACTGAACACAGGTGTGTAACAAAAGAAACTAACCAATCAGTCGCTGCGGTAAATGAAAACCATCGCCATGAACGGCGCAGGGGAAAAACAGAAACCGAACACTAAGGGAACGGGGGAAAATAACAAACTGTGGCGAAGAACGAGAACGGGCTCACGGCACGAGCCCTAACAGTTTTTGAAACAACCAAACTAACAAACAAAAACCTTATTTGGTCATGTGTAAACAATACATCTAAATATCCCCTGGTTTGAAGACCTCTTTTTGAATAAGATGTGTGTAAATATTGCATCCTATTTACTTAATGCATCATTGTACTTTTTGCATCTTCTCTCGCAGCTTGACTTTATACGCTTTCCCAACTTGACTTTCATTTTCACATGACATTTTTTAAAAATAAACTTTTCAGCTTTTGCATTTCTCACTTGAACTAAACAAAACTCAACATCTTTAGCTTGGCTTTTTTTTACTTTTACAAACTTGACTTAACATACATCTGCTTGCTGTACCATCCGTGCAGAAAACAGCTACAGTGTTTGACACACTTAAATAGCCTGCAGCATGTTCAGTGAAATTATGTTGCTTTGATGTTGGTGGCTCAAACTGTATGCCTCTGCTGCTGTCTACTGGAGAGATGGCATGATGGTGAATATACTAAAAACAACAACTTTGGATTAAGAAACACCTGCATCCTATAAAAAGTGTAGGTTGAATCTTGACTTGTCACTTTTATGATGTAACATGCATACCTTTCTACAAGAACATCTACATTTCTTCTTTTTTGGTGTACATGGTTGAAAATCAGCTTAACATACCCTGTCAACAGTAGTCCTATAAAAATCATTGGCAAAGAAAATTCATTTTTGAATTAGTTGGTCTCCACACCAAGCCACGTCTGTTTAAAATCATACATGGTTGTGCATAATGAAAACTTTTATATCGACAGTATGCAAATATATCGATTGTGCGCCATAATATTCGTCTTCACCTACAGGGAAGACAAAATGGTAGTAGAAACAAAAGTGGCTGTCTATATTGAGGATAAAAATCACTTCTCTGTTTAAATGAATTTAGCTCAAAAAGTATTTTATATTTTTACCTTTCAATTATGTTTGCCAATATTTCCACCATGGTGTTTTATTTGTTATTACTATCTTGTAAAACTTCAGTGTCTAAGCAGCTAAGCAGTTAATGAAGGCTTGGCTTATGTATGGCTTTTCAATAGAGTACAAAAATGTACACATGGCATTTTGCCGACAAGTGCACTTATCCAAACTGTAACCTCGGTTGCCTGTTTTAAACTGACAGGAGTGGTACCCAGTGTGTTCTTCTGCTGCTGTTGCTCATCTGCTCCAAAGTTTGACATGTTGTGTAATCAGAGATGCTGTTCTCCATACTTCCCTTGTAACAAGTGGTTCTTTAAGCTACTGTTGACCTTCTAATCAGTCAGTCAACCATTCTCCTTTCTCTTCTGGCATTGACAAGGCATTTTTGGCCAGATATTTTCTTTTTTCAGAATTTGTTTTTAATAAACCCTAGAGATAGCTGTGCAGATCTGAATTTTTTAATAGATTTCACCAGTGAATTGGATTAAGTTGGTATAAAATGGCCAAGAATGTCTGAGTCGGTTGGCAAGTGAGGATGCTCATACCTTTGCAGATGCCAAATTGTATGTGCCATTTAATATTATATCCAGTAAACAAATAATAATATTGCTTAAAATACCTTATTGGTGCTTGTTGGTTTGTTAGCTTCATACTGACTAAAACAAATCAGAAGAAAACCATGTAACTTGACAAGCACTCCCCAACATGCACATGTACAAACATATGACCCAATTTTGCCCCTGAGTGAGATGTAAATCAAGACGGTGGACTTCTTTATGCTCCAGTGATTGCATCTTGGAACACAAACCTGTACACAGGCAAAATGAGACAGAGGCATTTCAGGAGATGACAGGCTACTCTCTCACACTGATTAATCAGTCCATTAATAAGGGAATAGTTGATCAAGTGCCCAGACTCGATTAAACTTCTCTCTCTGGGAAGCAGCCATCCCTCAGGCTAATCCCCTTGAGGAGAAACAGATAAAAGTCTGACTGGAGAACTATTTAGAAAATAACAGTGCTATACTTTTTGACTTTGTATAATACATTGTTAAGGAAGAATTAAAAAGTGAAAAAGCAAAATGTGAATCTGAAAACTTTTAAGTAAGATCCCTGGATATACATATTTAACAGAGAGAGCTATGCTAATGCAGTGATGCTATGCCGCAATGACAGCTGAAATCAAAGGACTGTCCAAAAAGCCTCAAAGTTTGATATTATCCCAGCTATGGAATAAACTTTATAGTTTAGAAATTCAGACATGCTCCACATGTTTAAATCTAGGTACTTATTTACACAGGTTTTTGGTTAGACTTGAGATGAATGAGATGCTTGGCTTGGGTTACTGGAGCCGAAGTCTGGGATCATGTCTGGCTTGCCTACATAGTCATGACTTGGCTTTTGGCCATGAGTGTCTGGTGGGCTGTCCTGATAGGTTGGGCTTTGTTCCCTTTGATCGTGGGTTGTTCATCCTTGTTTTAGAAGGGCAGCACTGGGGGTTCATAGTAAAAGTAATTTGTGGTGATCTGTCAGATTGGGTTGCTGTCTTCCTGCCTCCCACTCAGATTTGTTGATTTTTTGGGAAGTGGATTGCTGATGTCTCATGTGATCCCCCTTGGCTGTGTCACCTTCTGGTTCTCCTCCTGTCTAATTGGGTTGCTCTAGTTAATGCTGCGCAATTCAATTGCAAGTGAACTAAAGAGTAAGAGTAAGGTTTGACAATTCTGCACTTGTGTGAGTCACACAGAGAAACTAGCGCCTTCCATACACCCATAATAATCTGCCTGCCATTAAAGCTAATGATCTGTTCAGCAACTGAATGTTACAAGTGAACTAAAATAATACATAATACACAATAATACTTCCCTACATATTCTACACGCAACCACTTCCTTGTAAACTCTTCATAGGGATTATAGTGAACACTTCCTCAGTGATTTGCTGAATCAATCCCACAATCTCCAGAAGGCTCAGCAGTGAGTTCTGGCATCCTAGACCCACACTGCACACACTATACTCACCACTTTTTATATAAAGATAATCTAAAATTGTAAAGCTGCTATTATATTACTGACAAACACATTAGCAAGAACAGTCGACTGCACAACTATACAATATTACCTAATTAATATTACCTTCAAATAAACTGCTCATTGTCACAACTGGTTTAAAGGAGCGGACAGGAGACGTAGATGCAGAATAAGTGGTTTTAATTAGAATACGGTAAA